>OY740784.1:120438723-120701223 GCA_963514005.1 Raja brachyura
GGCCACACCTGGAGTATTGCGTACAGTTTTGGTCTCCAAATCTGAGGAAAGACATTCTTGCCATAGAGAGGGTACAGAGAAGATTCACCAGACTGATCCTGGGATGTCAGGACTTTCATATGAGGAAAGACTGGATAGACTCGGCTTGTACTCGCTGGAATTTAGAAGATTGAGGGGGGATCTTATAGAAACTTACAAAATTCTTAAGGGGTTGGACAAGCTAGATGCTGGAAGATTGTTCCCGATGTTGGGGGAGTCCAGAACAAGGGGTCACAGTCTAAGGATAAAGTGGAATTCCTTTAGGACCGAGATGAGGAAAACATTCTTTGCACAGAGTGGTGAGTCTCTGGAATTCTCTGCCACAGAAGGTAGTTGAGGCCAGTTCATTGGCTATATTTAAGAGGGCGTTTGATGTGGCTCTTGTGGCTAAAGGGAACAGGGGGTATGGAGAGAAGACAGGTACGGGATACTGAGTTGGATGATCAGCCATGATCACATTGAATGGCGGTGTAGGCTCGAAGGGCCAAATGGCCTACTCCTGCACCTATTTTTCTATGTTTCTAAGACGAGGTGATGAAGGGACAGATAATATAGAGGGTGGCAGTTAAGGTATTTTGTGTTCAAATGTTTCATTTTTCAAATGTTGGGCCAGGCTCTTGCACAGTGGAGAGCCTTCCCGTTTGCCACCACTCAATCTTCCATGCAGCATTGTTCACCAAAAAGTGGGCATCTTAGTAGGTGTGGCATGGATCGGACATTCACATTATGTGTCTGCGACTTAGGTAGGACCTAAGTTAAGGTAACTTAAATTAGGCCCAAAGTTAAGGAAAAGACTGGTGGTTATAAAGGGGGGGGTGGTAACAGTGAAGGAGTGGTTTGGTAAAGGCGTGAAAAAAGCGAATTGGGGGTCATTGATGGGAACGGGAAGGTGGTGATGGGATGAAGGGGGGGGGGGGAGGCAGAAGAGGGCAAGGGGAGGAAATGGGATGACATGGAGGGGAGAGGAAGAATACAGTCTGGAGTGATGAAGGGTGGCCGAAAAGGAAGGACGGAGATGGGATTGAAAGTAGGGGGAAGGAAGGGGGAGCAGGGAATTTTGGAGAGAGGCAATGGAAAAGGGTGTGGGGGGGGGGGTGCTGTGGCTTTATTATAAAATGTGCTCCTGACACTTGGTGCTTTAAGTAAGTATTAAAGAATTTTGCCTCCCACCTGTTATTTGTTTCTGATCATCATAAATTAATAAACCTAAATGGGGGGGGGGGGGTGGGGGGGAGAAAGTTGTTTATTCAATAAGTTTGGGGTCAATGTTCCAGCATTGACTGAATAGTACAGCTCAGGAATGGGCCTTTCAGTCCATGCTGTACACGGTCATCATCGGTCCACTCATTCAAAACGAGTAGGACTGTCTTCAATTCCCCAGAGGGTTATCTACTTGTGGGTATGCAGTTGTCTGTAGAGGCTGACCCGCGATCCACACACCTTGGTGCAACGTGGGCAGTGGAGACTGGCGGTGGTTGGTAGTTGTCGGGCCTCCTTCTCGCTCTCATGGTGCTGATGCCTTGTCTCTGCGTCACGGAGTAGTTCCGTTTCATGACAGGAGCACCTGGAGGAAATTATTGCATTATTGTGGTGGTGATGCTGGCCTTCAACCTATTGAGGTTGAAGAGCACACTGTCAGTTCTGTAGAGGCTTGGGATCCCCCGTGGCACTCTTCACCAATGAGGTGAAGTATGGCAGCAATGAAGATGACAAACAGGATGGGTGCAACGATGCATCCCTGTTTCCACAGTGAGGGGCTCGGACTCAGAGCCGCAATTGCTGAGCACTGTGACCGACATGCCATCATGTAGAATCCTCAATATTCTGATGTACTTGTTGTGACAACCGTACGCTGTTCCAAAGAACCTGGCGGTCTACCGAGTCAAAAGCCATATCGGCCTAGTACAAAGGCTGCCTTTGTGCACAGCATTTTCCCTGGAGTTGGTGTGCTGTGAATATCATGTTTGCTGTACCTTTGGATGGGCGGAAGCCACACTGTGACCTCCTCAGACAGTGGTAGACGTCAGTTTGCGAGGACACGAGCAAGGACTTTACCCGTTGTTGACAGAAGCGAGATGCCCCTGTAGTTTCCACATTTAGCCTTGTCCCCCATCTTGAAAATGGTCACTATTAGAGCATCCCTGAGTCCTGAGGGAAGTTCTTCCTTTTCCCAGACCTTGAGGAGTAGGGTGTGGATGTGGTACAGGAGCTCCGGTACACCTTCCTTTAAGATCTCAGCTGGGATCCCATCTGGACTGGTGGCCTTGTTCTTAAAGCTCTTAATGGCATCTTGAACCGCATTCATAGTGGGAGGTTTTTCCATGTCTTCTCTGAAGGGACTCTGGGGGATGCGGTGGGTTGTGTCTGGTTCAGCTGTGCTGTCACGGTTGAGGAGTTCCTGGAAGTGGTCCTTCCATCAGCAGTTCTTCTTCTTTCATGTGACGTGCACAGCCCAAAGTTGTTGGACAACTTGTTCTATTTGATCTTCCGTTTGTGCACGTCGAGTTGATTGCATTAGTCGAAACAGGGCAGACCACGTGAAGGTTGCAATCTTCCACCCCCATCAGCAGTTAATGGACAAATTGTCCTTCAGCAGTTCTTGTCCGTCCTTTGAGCGCAGGGGGTTTAAGCCGTGGTGGCTTGGACCATAGACGGCCTTAGTAGCGCTGAAGAAGCCTTTGGTGTTACCCGAGTCTGCCAGTCTCTAGATGTCTAGAGCCTTTTCTGTCCACCAAGAGTTCTTAAGCTCCTTCACCCAGCTCTGGACATCCTCCTTAGCTCTGGGAGTGAGCCAATCTTTTGGCCTTGCAGGTTACATCATTTGTCCAGGCATGAAAGGCTTTCCTTTTCTTGGAGATGAGCTGTTCTATCTCTCTGTCGTTCTTGTTAAACCAGTCCTGGCATTTTCTGGACTTGCACCCAAGGATGGTTTTGCACGTATCAAGGATGGGAGATTTGAGCCAGCTCTGGTGCCAGTTTAAAGATAGAATTTCATTGTTCTGTTGTTACATATAAAGACTATTGAACTGATCTCCTCTGCCTGCACTTGATCCATATCCCACCATTCCCTGCACATCCATGTGCCCATGTTAAAGCCTCTTTTTACGGCAATATCGTATCTGACACCACCACCAACACTGGCACAGCGTTCCAGGCATCTGCCAATCTCTGTAAAATAAAACCCAGTCTTGCACATTGGCCCCTTTCACCTTGAATCTTAGTGTCACTGATTTCTCTAATGTTTTGGATATCTGTTTTAGTTTAAATTTAATATCTGTGAGCTTTTATTGCACTTGGTGTTAGAAAATTAAAAAAAAAATCTTAATTGCCAAAGAGGGCCTGTTTCCATGCTGAATTACTACAAATGGTCTTCATCTTACTTTGACGATATAGTCCCCAGGTTTTGGGTAGCCTTGCCTATAAAAGCACCTTCCACTGTATCTGCGCCATTCATCCCACTCAGAATTTTGTATGCTTCAGTGAAATCAAATTCTTCGAAACACTAAATGGAGGGCAGATCGATCACTTTATCGGACGGATCAACAATTCCAGAAATCAGTTTGGAGAACCTTCATTTTGAGAAACTTTGTGGCAGGTCTATCCTTCTTTTGGAGTGAGGGGACCAAAATTTGACACCATACTCCAGGTATGGTCTTGCCACAACCCTTTAAAATTGTAATGAAACAATTCAAGGTTCAAGGTTCAAGATTAGTTTATTTGTCACATACACCAATTGGTGTAGTGAAATGCTTCTTGCCATGCAGCACATAAAATAAAGAATACAGACACAACACTAATAAAGAGATTTAAACATAAAAACATCCCCCCACAATGGTTCCCATTATGAGGGAAGGCACAATGTCCAGTCCCCAACCCATGTCCACCCATAGTCAGGCATATTGAGGCCTCCGCAGTCGCCTTCACGGAGGCCCAATGTTCCAGGCCATTCTCGCCGGGTGGTGGTGCTCCGGCGTTGGGAGAATCCTCTCAGCGGCTTGGGACTCCCGGAACGGCTGCTTCCTGCTGGAGTCCGCGGCTTCCAGAGCCGACAAGGCCGCGCTGAATGGAGCTCCTCCCTGGCTCCCAATGTTAAAGTTCAGCGCCGCAGCTGGCCGCTCCACAGACCCGCGGCACCCCGATGTTTGTCTCGGGCGGTCTCAGCTCACCGGAGTTCCAGCGCGGCGACCCAGGCAAGGCATCGCCCGCTCCGTCCCGCGATAGCGCTCCAGCACTCCGCCGCTGCCGAAGCCGTGGCTCTGGGCGTCCCCCCAGGAGATGCTGCTCCAGGCCCGCTGGTAGGCCGCGAGGACGGGTAGAAGTCCATTCTATTTTATTCTATTCTAGCATACAATTCTATTCTAGTTCTCAAATCCTGTTGCAGTGACAATTTTGCTGCGTTCAGTGATTTGTTTATTTGGACATTCGGGTCTTCTTTGAATGTAGTATTTTCCAATCTTTTACCATTAAAAAAGAAAAATTCTACAATTTACTGAACTTTGTTTCCAATTGTACACCTAACTGCCATGTTGCATCTTAGCTTCCCCTCATTGCATTCCTACTTGGATTTGTGTCCTCAACAAACTTGGAAATGTTACATTTTGTTCCCCGAGCCAAATATTTGTGACCCAAGCAATGATCCCTTTCACTAATTGCAGCGTTTCTATCCAATCCTGTTGCTTTTTGTTTTCTATTCCTTGATGGAAGGATTGTTCAGAACCATTTCCAGTATAGAATTCCAGTATAGAATTATATAGGTTTTCATATGCTGCAAAGGAATGGAATTTTATAAGAACCAGATGAAAGACCAGAGTAAAATATGATGTGTGCAGACTGAAATATGTTGGCCTTAAATTGATGGAAGGATTGTTCAGAACCATTTCCAGTATAGAATTGACCATCAACTAAAAGCAAAACACTATGAAAGTGCAACTAATTGGATAGCTGTTTGTGTCCATGCTAACTTGTAACATTCTTCTGTAATGCAAAATTCGGATCAGTATTGAAACCAGGATTAAAGCACATGATGATTTTTTCCTCTGTCTAGTGCAGGCTTAGTATTATCCCATATTGCCTACATAGTGTCAGGCTTTTGAATCAATCACCTCTTTCACATCCACTTCCAGAGGTGTCGTATCTTTCAGTTATTTCTTTATTGTCCTTTTAACATATTTTGGGCTACTATCTTGTACCAAATCTGCCTTTTTGCATTCATCACTGTATTTATTGTTGAGGGGTAGTTATTGACTGCTGGTAGAGCTGGCACCTCGTATGACAAGAGACCACGGTTCAATCCTGACCTTGTGTGCTGTCTGTGTGGAGTTTGCACATTCTACCTGTGACCGCGTGGGTTTCCTCCTACATAACAAAGATGTTGGTTTGTAAGTTAATTGCTCGCTGTAAATTGTCCCTAGTGTGTTGGGAGTGGGAGAGAGACTAGGATAACGTAAAATGTAGTTGGGCTGATGGGCCTATTTCCATACTGCTTCTTTCAAATCAATTCAATTAATCAATTCATAATTACTGTAGGCGTACTGTCTACAATGTGAACTTCATTTGAACAAGGAATTTCTTTGCACCAAGGTGTATACGACAATAAACTAGTCTGAATCTGAATTATTTATGTCTAGTTATTGAGAAATTGCCGTTGCTAATCTAGTGCAGTTACGGGACCAGCTGATCAAGAAACAATATCATGCTAGACGTTTTTTAATGTTGATTGACCAGTGAATATTGACTAGTATATTGGGAAATAATCTATTTTAAGTAGTGCGATGGGATCGTTATCAGATCTTACAACATTAACTTCCATTTCAAGGTATTCTGAATTTTGCATTGATCATTTTACTCATCCTAATCCTGTTCTAAAATCTAGATTGCCTGTGTACAGATTTGTTGATATTAAATTTAAATCATAATGAAACCCTTTGTTAAGATCCAGTGAATGCTGGGAATGTATCAACTGAGATCTTAAATGCCAGTGCTAAAAAATGGCTAAACGTAAAATAATCTCTCTCAGTGGTCTGGTGATTTTTTTTCCCTCTGACCACTGTCCCCTCAGCTCTTCATAATAGTTGTACTACTGGTGCAAAGCTACTAGCTCATTTTGGATGTCCATGTGCATTTTTCTAAATTATAAATAATGCAATGAACGTCTGAATGTAGGCTTTCAGAATCCAAAGGTAAGGAGTAACAGCAATTTAACATGATAGCTTTACAGCTGATTGCAACTTTCAATCTTGCGTTACGTTTAAAAAAAAAATGACTCTGACAAATTAAACTGGTTCCAGTGTATGTAATCTGTTTGTCGTTAAAATCTTTCTCGTAGTCTAATTCCAATTTGAGATGTAACCTATTAGCTGACTACACCTTCCTAATATTTGTATCATGCATGTTACATCATAAATTTATCTTCCCAAAACGGGAGATGATGTAATTGACGCGCTGTTACGAGTGAGCCAAAAGGTTTCTGCTTTATTTATAATGGATATCTTTCGACCTCCAGTCCTCTTTTGTTCCTTTCTCGCTCTTTTATAAAAGGGTACAATGTAATGGTTTGCAAGTAAAATATGCTTGGACAGTCTCCTTTCAAATAAGTGCATGAATCACTTGTTAAACAGTTTTTAAATGCATTAATGCAAGTCAGTTCTTCTCCAATTGCCATTTTGGTCATGGTTGAACTGATGGAAGTTTAGAATGCAGGCTGTTCGTTGCATCTTGGGGGCTGTGGACTTTTGAGAACTACACCGTGCTCCTTTTGATGGGATGTATCGGGCCCTTACCTTTTCTCCTCCCCCAATTGCTACAGTAAAACTATGATTACTCCATATTTTCCTTTTTGAAGATCAAACCGCAGATGCTGGAAATATGAAAAACACCCCTGAAATATCCCAACATTCTGCAGATGAAGTTGCATCTGTGTCGGCAGGGAGTTAAAGTTTCAGACTGCGTCCAATGTCAACAGATTCTGATGAAGTAGCAATGTTACAAAATTTTGAGATTTTAAAAATCAAGTCTGCAATTTATCCCATCAGATAAAGCATAACAAGAAGTTTAATTTGACACCTAATTTACTTTCATAACTTCAGTATTAAGAAAGTTATGGCCATTTTCATGCTCGGAAATGAGTATCTTGCTTCCCATTGCCTTTCAATTGACTTAACTCAAAAGCTGTGATCTGGAAAAAATAAAAGCCCATAACTTTATTAAAAATTAAGAGAACTCAATGAAATTTTCAGTCATTATAGATTGAAGCATTCTGAAACAAATATTAAACAATCTTACTTGGATTACCTGAAATTAAAGTATATACTTAGTTAGTTATCTAATTGTAGCTAATTACAAAATTCAATGAGTAGATCTAAACATCTATCAATTTCTTAAGAAAAGATAAACTTTTTTTTAATTGCCTAAGTGTCCAAATAACATTCACACAATAATCCACAATATAACATAATTTTTAAATCTCATTTTCATGAATTTCTGGGCCAAATGGAAGGAATTTAGTGTTTAATGCCTGTAAATAAATGGCCATTTAAATCAACTAGCGAGTGGGTTTTAGTGGAATGCGGTGGATTGGAACGTTGCGGTTAGCGGTGAAGTCGGGGGGAAAAATACTGGGGGTTCATACATTTTTTGGGGAACCCATTTCGCAACATTAAAATATTATTAATGCCTCCCAAAAAACCAACTTTTAATAAAAAAATAAAGTATTTACCTTTTTTTCTCCCCTACGCAAAATGCTTCCGGTGGTCTTCGGTCACAGCTTTTGAAGGTGATTTTTAAATTACTCTAGTTAACAAATAACTTAGAGTAATTTAAAAATACCTTAATGGATGAAATGTCGGAGCGATTTTTCTTCCGCAATTAAATCGCCCGACATTCATCGATTATCCTGGTCTGGTGAAAATCGGCACTTTAAGCCCGCCCCCCTCTGAAAGGCGCTAAAGTCGCGCACACGGGGAGCGGCAGAAGTGCAGCGCCGCTAAAGGTAAGTTTTGTAACATACCTAGATGAAGGGCTTTTGTTATGAAATGTTGACTTCTCTTTCCACAGATGCAGCATTTTCTGTTTTTATCATTTTTAATAATAATAATATAGGAAGAGTGTTTCCCTAGAAATAATCTAATTTACCTTTAATTATAGACATTTGTGACAAGGGTAATATTGTTGCTATGGGAATGAGCAAGAAGGGTTAGTGTGTCTAAATGGAATAAATGAATGCTAAGCTTACCATAGATTTTGTAAACTACTTGTCTTGTATTCCACTGTCTTATTGCAGTCTTTTGAAATCGAATTTCTCCAGGATTCATGATTGCATTTAGTAAAGCAAAATGCTAAAAGTACTTGGTCAGACAGCGTTTCAAGTTGATAAGTTTTAATCAGGAATCCATTCATATTTGCTTGTGCAATGTCTGGGTGAGGTGGGGCTATGGATTGCTACATTTAAAATTTATATGGGAAGAAATAAAACTGGATATCATGTGAGCAGTCGGCTGATATATTTCCAAATATGAGAAGGCATCATTTCCTTATTTGGCCTTTGTAGAACAATCAAGGTTTTCAAAATGGAAGCAGATCGTGTACTTTACCCTGCCTGTGGTGGCTTAGAAATGTTTTTTTTGCTCGTATCTATTTTTTGATGTGAACTATTTGAAGTGATCGAGGTTATTCTTTCTTTGCTTCCAGCATAATTTTATTTCCCTCGATTTCAAGGAATTATCCGTTTAAATTCCTTGTGTTTGGCTAGTTTTGCAACATACTAGTTGAGCTACTGCCTCACACCTTCGATCCAGACCTCCGGTGATGTCGGTGTGGAGTTTGCTTGATCTCCCTGTGACCACATGGGTTTCCTCCTGACGCTCTGGTTTCCTCCCACATCCCAAAGACGTGCGAATTATAGCTTAATTGTCTACTGTAACATTGCCCCAATATGTTATAGAAAGGATGAAAAAGTGGGACAACGTAGAACTAGCGTGAATGACTTGGCGTGGGCTGGTGAGCCGAAAGGCCTGTTTCCATACCAAATCTTAACTTGAAGATGACGCAGTGATTGGAGCTTCTCATTTTCTATGGTCTCGCATCTCTGGTAGACTCTTCCTTCTCTGACATCGGTCTGATAATCTATTTCATGCAGATTCTGGCTTTAATGCTGTAACTTAAGGCAAAGTAAAGCAAAGAACACTATGTACTCATCCTGAATCTGAGCAGCACATAATTTACTCTGCTTCCTCTTCTTCAGCCAGCATTATGTGCACGCCTGTACATTCCACCATAATGGTTTCATGGATATGGGCAGGCAGTCGGTTACCTCTTCAACAGAAATCATGTTTCTGTTTTGCAAACTCCAGCAATTCAGCAAACTGTACTTTCACTACTGGTTTTGCTAAGATGAAGATGCACTCATCCCTTGGGCAATGCCTACACCTGAAAAACATGAATGCTCAGTTGATGTTCTAATCGGATTAGCTATGATCTTATTTAATGGTATAACTGGCTTTGGAGATCAACTGATCTCCTCCCTCTTATCTCCCATCGTTTGCAGCCCAGGCCACCCTTGACTCCCACACGGACATTGACTCCTACACATCCTCTGTTCTGGACTTTATAAACTCCACCATCAATAGTGTCACCTCCCTCAAACAGGTGACCATATTCCCGAATCAGAAGCCATGGATGAACAGCGAGGTCAGGCTACTGCTGAAAGCACGGGACACCGCTTTCAGGTCAGGCGATGCTCGAGCCTACAGTTCAGCCAGGGCTAACCTGAAGAGGGGCATCAAGAAGGCCAAGCACTGCCATAAGCTCAGGATTGAGGAGCACTTCAACAACAACTCCGACCCCCGACGCATGTGGCAAGGCATCCAGGCCATCACGGACTACAGACCCGCCAACACCACCCCCACATCCAGCGACGCCTCCTTCCTTGAGGAGCTCAATCACTTCTATGGCCGCTTCGACAGGGACAATCTAGAGACAGCCATCAAGGCTGTGCTACCTGCCGATCACCAACCCCTCACACTCACCCCCTACGACGTATACGTGGCACTGAGTAGGACTAATGCACGTAAAGCTGCTGGCCCTGACGGCATCCCCGGGTGCGTGCTCAGGGTCTGTGCGGCGCAGCTGGCAGACGTCTGGACTGATATCTTCAACCTGCCACTTGCCCAGGCAGTTGTCCCCACGTGCCTTAAAACCACCTCCATCGTGCCAGTGCCAAAACACTCCACTGCGGCAAGCCTCAACGACTTCCGCCCATTGCACTTACCCCCATCATCACCAAGTGCTTCGAGAGGCTGGTCCTGGCACACCTCAAAAGCTGCCTACCCCCCACACTGGATCCCTATCAGTTTGCCTACCGCAAGAACAGGAGTACGGAGGATGCCATCTCAACGGCACTTCACTCTGCCCTCTCCCACCTCGACAACAGAGACACTTACGTAAGAATGCTGTTCATCGATTACAGCTCAGCATTCAACACCATTATACCATCAAAATTGATCGCCAAACTCGGTAATCTGTGCATCGCTCCTTCCCTCTGCAACTGGATACTGGACTTTCTAACCAACAGACCCCAGTCTGTTAGGTTAGACAAGCACACCTCTTCAACCCTCACCCTGAACACCGGCGTTCCACAGGGCTGTGTGCTGAGCCCCCTCCTCTACTCCCTCTTCACCTATGACTGCACACCTGTACATGGTACTAACACCATCATCAAGTATGCAGATGATACAACGGTGATTGGCCTCATCAGCAACAACGATGAGTCGGCCTACAGGGAGGAGGTCCAGCACTTAGCAGCATGGTGCGCTGACAACAACCTGGCCCTTAACTCCAAGAAGACCAAGGAGCTCATTGTAGACTTCAGGAAGTCTATGGGCGGCACACACACCCCCATCCACATTAACGGTACGGAGGTGGAACGTGTTTCTAGCTTCAGGTTCCTGGGAGTCAACCTCTCCGACGACCTCTCTTGGACCCACAATACCTCAACTCTGATCAAGAAGGCTCACCAGCGTCTCTTCTTCCTGAGGAGACTGAAGAAGCTCCATCTGTCTCCTCAGATCCTGGTGAACTTTTACCGCTGCACCATCGAGAGCATCCTTACCAACTGCATCACAGTTTGGTATGGCAACTGCTCTGTCTCCGACCGGAAGGCATTGCAGAGGGTGGTGAAAATTGCCCAACGCATCACCGGTTCCTCGCTCCCCTCCATTGAGTCTGTCAAAAGCAAGCGTTGTCTGCGGAGGGCGCTCAGCATCGCCAAGGACCTCTCTCACCCCAACCATGGACTGTTTACCCTCCTACCATCCGGGAGGCGCTACAGGTCTCCCCATTGCCGAACCAGCAGGTCCAGGAACAGCTTCTTTCCGGCGGCTGTCACGCTACTCAACAACGAACCTCGGTGACTGCCAATCACCCCCCCCCCCCCTCCGGACACTTATTGTTATTTATTCAAATCATTTGCTGTGTCGCTCTTCCAGGGAGATGCTAAATGCATTTCGTTGTCTCTGTACTGTACACTGACAATGACAATTAAAATTGAATCTGAATCTGATCATCAGCTTTTCGCTGTACCTTGGCACACGTGACAACAATAAACCTTAACATCTAAGATGGTGGAATGTGGTAGTATAGAAAATAGTTTACCTTATAGAGATAGACTGCTGATAATAAGATGGGCATGGACACTTATCTCTGGTCGCTGTACTATGCAGAACCTGTGACTTCAACTGGCTATTTCTTTGATTAACACTCATTCGGATTGTTGCTTGGTTTTGTGTGTCTGGGAATATTAGTAAACTTGCAGATAGACACAAAATGTTGCTGTAACTCAGCGCTGGTCCGGTAGCATCCCCGAAGAACATGGATAGGTGACATTTTGGGTCGGGACCCCTCAGAGTTACTCCAGCATTTTGTCTTTCCTTGGTAAACTGCCATTTGTAGTTCCTGGGTAAACAAAAGTGCTGGAAAAACTCAGCGGGTGTGGCAGCATCTATGAGGCGAAGGAACCCTTCTTCAGTGTATAGTTCTTTGTTTCTGCATCTTTCAGATAAACCCTTATAGCGTGGAAACTGGCCCTATGACCTCTGCTATGCAAATTAAGATGTCCCGTCTATGCTCATCCCACTTGCCTGTGATCTGAGACCATGGCGAGTTTTGTGGATGAGAACTAGTTTACATAAAGGAAATATGAACGGTATACAATATCAAATGATTAGATGTAATTGAATGTAGTGCTTGAATTTATGCAATGTTTTGCAGTGTATATATCCAGCCACCTTAAGCTGCTGGAAATAAAGAAATTACTAGGCTAAATGCAACTTTTCATGCAAATTGTCTTAATTCACAATTTCTCATATCTCTGCTTATAAATTCCAAGATTATCCATGGCTAACAAGTAACATATCTATTGTAAACCAAGATAGACACAAAATACTGCAGTAACACAGTGGGTTGGGTAGCATTTCAAAGTTCAGGTCATAGAAACATAGAAAATAGGTGCAGGAGTAGGCCATTCGGCCCTTCGAGCCTGCACCGCCATTCAATGTGATCATGGCTGATCATCTAACTCAGTATCCCGTACCTGCCTTCTCTCCATACCCCCTGATCCCTTTAGCCACAAGTGCCACATCTAACGCCCTCTTAAATATAGCCAATGAACTGGCCTCAACTACCTTCTGTGGCAGAGAATTCCAGAGACTCACCACTCTCTGTGTAAAGAATGTTTTCCTCATTTTGGTCCTAAAGGAATTCCCCCTTATCTTTAGACTGTGACCCCGTGTTCTGGACTCCCCCAACATCGGGAACAATCTTCCAGCATCTAGCTTGTCCAACCCCTTAAGAATTTTGTAAGTTTCTATAAGATCCCCCCTCAATCTTCTAAATTCCAGCGAGTACAAGCCGAGTCTATCCAATCTTTTCTCATATGAAAGTCCTGACATCCCAGGAATCAGTCTGGTGAATCTTCTCTGTACCCCCTCTATGGCAAGGATGTCTTTCCTCAGATTTGGAGACCAAAACTGTACGCAATACTCCAGGTGTGGCCTCACCAAAACCCTGTACAACTGCAGTAGAACCTCCCTGCTCCTATACTCAAATCCTTTCGCTATGAATGCTAACATACCATTTGCTTTCTTCACTGCCTGCTGCACCTGCATGCCTACTTTCAATGACTGGTGTACCATGACACCCAGGTCTCGTTGCATCTCCCCCTTTCCTAATCTGCCACCATTCAGATAATAGTCTACCCTCATGTTTTTGCCACCAAAGTGGATAACCTCACATTTATCCACATTATACTGCATCTGCCATGCATCTGCCCATTCACTCAGCCTATCCAAATCACCCTGCAGCCTCCAAGCATCCTCCTCACACCTAACTATACCCCCCAGCTTGGTATCATCTGCAAATTTGGAGATGTTGCATTGAATTCCCTCGTCCAAATCATTAATATATATTGTAAATAGCTGGGGTCCCAGCACTGAGCCTTGTGGCACCCCACTAGTCACTGCCTGCCATTAAGAAAAGGACCCGTTTACTCCTACCCTTTGCCTCCTGTCTGCTAGCCAGTTCTCTATCCACATCAATACTGAACCCCCAATACCGTGTGCTTTAAGTTTGTATGCTAATCTCTTATGCGGGACCTTGTCGAAAGCCTTCTGAAAGTATAGATATAACACATCCACTGGTTCTCCATTATCCACTCTACTAGTTACATCCTCGAAAAATTCTATCAGATTTGTCAGACATGATTTACCTTTCGTAAATCCATGCTGACTTTGTCCAATGATTTCACCACTTTCCAAATGCGCTGCTATCCCATCTTTAATAACTGACTCTAGCAGTTTCCCCACTACCGATGTTAGACTAACTGGTCTGTAATTCCCCGCTTTCTCTCTCCCTCCTTTTTTACATGGGGTTACATTAGCTACCCTCCAATCCTCAGGAACTACTCCAGAATCTAAGGAATTTTGAAAAATTATCACTAATGCATCCACTATTTCTGTGGCTACCTCCTTGAGTACTCTGGGATGCAGACTATCTGGCCCTGGGGATTTATCGGCCTTCAATCCATTCAATTTACCCAACACCACCTCCCGGTTAACCTGGATTTCACTCAGTTCCTCCATCTTATTTGACCCCCGTTCCACTGCTATTTCCGGCAGATTCTTTATGTCTTCCTTAGTGAAGACAGAACCAAAGTAGTTATTCAATTGGTCTGCCATGTCCTTGTTCCCCATGATCAATTCACCTGTTTCTGACTGCAAGGGACCAACATTTGTTTTAACTAGTCTCTTTCTCTTCACATATCTATAAAAACTTTTGCAGTCAGTTTTTATGTTCCCTGCCAGTTTCCTTTCATAATCTATTTTCCCTTTCCTAATTAAGCCCTTTGTCCTCCTCTGCTGCATTCTGAATTTCTCCCAGTCCTCCGGTAGGCTGCTTTTTCTGGCAAATTTGTATGCCTCATCTTTTGTTTTTATACTATCCCTGATTTCCCTTGTTATCCATGGATGCACCACCTTCCCCGATTTATTCTTTTGCCAAACTGGTATGAACAACTTTTGTACTTCATCCATGCAGTCTTTAAATACCTTCCATTGCACATCCACTGTCAACCCTTTAAGAATCACCTGCCAGTCTATCTTGGCCAATTCACATCTCATACCTTCAAAGTTACCTTTGTTCAAGTTCAGAACCCTTGTTTCTGACTTAATTCAAGACCCTTCCTACCCAAAACATCACACATTCTTTTTCCCCAGAGATATTGCCTGACCTGCTGAGTAACTGTAGCATTTCGTGTCTATCTTCGGTGTAAATCAGCAGCTGCAGTTTCTTTACACAATGAGATTTGTCCGTCTGGTGTTCTGCCAAAATTTACATATTTAAAGACAGTTAAGTAACACTGTTATAATATTAGTATCATTGTTACAAATAACAATGATCCATATTCACTGGAAAGATGGGATGCTTCCTATTATTTGAGGAAAATGTAGTACAAGGTATTTAAATTATTTTTTCCATTATCCTTTCTTTTCCCATTAGTCTACTCCACTTCATTAAAAATTTAACTTCTAGTTTACTGATTCATAAGAGCAAGTATTACTTTGTTTTATTTTCTTCACGCATACTTGGTTTGTAAATTTCCTATTTCAATTTTCATTGGTTTATCGCTGTTCCTCAAATATCTTTGCTTCTCCTTTAAGCTTATTTGTTTTTAGAAATGATTTCCCCCTTTTGACATTGATATTTAATTTATATTATGTGTGTTTTATGATTGAGTATTTCTCAATGCTAAGAATCTGTCTGCAGAAGGGTCCCGCCCCAAAATCCAATGTTCCCCAGAGATGCTGCCTGACCCTCTGAGTTACTCCAGCACTTTATGTTAGCTGCTTTTCCAATGGAGTCGATAGTGGGCAGTCTGGTCTGTGTGATGGCCTAAGTTTCATCCACAACCCTTTATAATTTCTTGCAGTCTGAGGCTGAGCTGAGCCAAACCAAGCTGTGAAGCAATCTGATTTTGCATCTAACTATGTTTCAATGGTTCATCTGTACGATCTTTTTCTATCATGTGCATTCTTCCTCTTGAACATATTTTGATCAGAAATCAATTATCCAAAACCAATTTTCTTGTTTCAGCTACTATATTGTATACTTCCAATGTTATTCATATATGTAACTCCAGTTTATTTTGAAAAAGCACCATTCCTTTTCCATATGTTTATTTTTTTTTTCAAATTTTCCACCAGTACTTTGCGTTCTCTTTCGTTGCTATTCGTAAAAGTCTGTTCCTTTTCTGTAACCACTCTGCTCCTACTTGCCTTTCATTTTCAATAAAGCCATTGATGTTATCAGATTTCATATTTAAGTATTCCCAATGTATTAGCTTCCTTGCTCGGCTCTCGTTCTGAGAATAAAAATGTGTCCCTCCTACTTCAGCTCTTGTTGTGATTGAATAGTTTATTCTTATACACACCAAATGCAGTGAAGTTCCTTGTTCACGTGAAGCTCACAGTCATGCTGACGTTCTGAATCATACTCTGCTTGACCTCGCAGCACAAGAAAAGCTTACACCACCCTTGAAGATTTGTCATTCTGCTACTTCTGCACAGCCCTAACCTCTGGTTGTTCATCCAGCAGTGTGCAACTTGTTTCTATTGATTCCAGCATATATTCTGGTGGTCCAGAATAAATTCTATCGTGTTTAGATGTTGGTTGTCCCAATTGATAAATATTTGAATTTGTCACACCACCACCATTTGTTAATTGTTGGAAAGGAGGAGGTGAAAACGCTGCATAAGGTTTCCTCCAGAATTGTTTCAGTTGCTAAAGCTACTGTCTAGTTGTATAAATGTCTATGATTAAGAGTCCTAGCAATTTCCTGTCTCTGGGTGCTTTAAATGCGGGGCCTGCTAAAGTACAATATTCAAATGTCTGATCATGTTAAGGATGTTTTAGTCTAGATTGTTTGGGCAAATGGGAGGGTCCAATCAGACTGCACTTGAAGGTCAGTTGTGCGGATAGTTTTGTGAATTTAGTACTACATTTGAAGTTGTCTGATTAGATTAATTCATTTTCTTATACACCAGAGTGCAGTGAAATGTTTTGGCATGAAGCTCACAGATCAAACAGTATAGGAACCGTGGTGATAAATACAACAATAAATTTGAGTGCAGACAAAAGTGCTGGTGAAACTCAGCGGGTGAGGTAGCATCTATGGAGCAAAGGAAATAGGCAAGGTTTCGGGCCAAAACCCTTTTTTCAGACTGACCAGTAATGAAAGTAGGCTGACAGGTGAAAGTAGGCATGCAGGTGCAGCACGCAGTGAAGAAAGCAAATGGTATGTTAGCATTTATAGCAAAAGGATTTGAGTATAGGAGCAGGGAGGTTCTACTGCAGTTGTACAGAGTCTTGGTGAGACCACTCCTGGAGTATTGCGTACAGTTTTGGTCTCCAAGTCTGAGGAAAGTCATTCTTGCCATAGAGGGAGTACAGAGAAGGTTCACCAGACTGATTCCTGGGATGTCAGGACTTTCATATGAAGTAAGACTGGATAGACTCGGCTTGTACTCACTAGAATTTAGAAGATTGAGGGGGGGATCTTATAGAAACTTACAAAATTCTTAAGGGGTTGGACAGGCTAGATGCAGGAAGATTGTTCACGATGTTGGGGAAGTCCAGGACAAGGGGTCTCAGTTTAAGGATAAGGGGGAAATATTTTAGGACCGAGATGAGAAAAACATTTTTCACAGAGAGTGGTGAATCTCTGGAATTCTCTGCCACAGAAGGTCGTTGGCCAGTTCATTGGCTATATTTAAGAGGGAGTTAGATGTGGCCCTTGTGGCTAAAGGGATCAGGGGTTATGGAGAGAAGGCAGGTACAGGATACTGAGTTGGTTGATCAGCCATGATATTGAATGGCAGGGCAGGCTCGAAGGGCCGAATGGCCTACTCCTGCACCTATTTTCTATGTTTCTTTGCTGCCTCACCCACTGAGTTTCTCCAGCACTTTTGTCTACCTTCGATTTTACAGCATAACCATATAATAATTACAGCACGGAAACAGGCCTTCTCGGCCCTTCCAGTCCGTGCCGACCATTTATTTTCCCCTAGTCCCATCTACCTGCACTCAGACCATACCCCTCCATTCCCTTCCCGTCCATATACATATCCACTTTACTTTTAAATGTTAAAATCGATCCTGCCTCCACCACTCATTCCACACAGCCACCACTCTCTGAGTAAAGAAGTTCCCCCTCATGTTACCCCTAAACTTCTGTCCCTTAATTGTCATGTCATGCCCTCTTGTTTGAATCTTTCCTACCCTCAATGGGAAAAGCTTATCCACGTCAACTCTGTCTATCCCTTTCATCATTTTAAAGACCTCAATCAAGTCCCCCCTTAACCTTCTGCGCTCCAAAGAATAAAGACCTGACGTTCAACCTTTCTCTGTAACTTAGTTGCTGGAACCCAGGCAACATTCTATTAAATCTCCTTTGTACTCTATTTTGTTGACATCCTATAATTAGGCGACCAAAAGTGTACACCATACTCCAGAATTGGTCTTAACAATGCCTTGTACAATTTTAACATTACTTCCCTACTCCTATATTCAACGCTCTGATTTATAAAGGCCAGCACACCAAAAGCTTTCTTTACCACCCTATCTACATGCGATTCCACCTTCAGGGAACTATGCACATTTATTCCTAGGTCCCTCTGTTTCCACAGCATTCCTCAATTCCCTACCATTTACCATGTATGTCCAATTTTGATTTGTCCTGCCAAGATGTAGCACCTCACACTTATCAGCATTAAACTCCATCTGCCATCTTTCAGCCCACTCTTCCAAATGGCCCAAATCTCTCTGTAGACTTTGAAAATCTACTTCATTATCCACAGCACCCCCTATCTTAGTATCATCTGCATACTTACTTATCCAATTTTCCACCCCATCATCGAGATCATTGATGTGTCTGCGGTTTCTTCTTGAACAATAAATTTGAGTGCAATGGTGCAAGAACGACATGTAAATTCAGAGGGTTACACAAAAAGCTGGAGAAACTCAGCGGGTGCAGCAGCATCTAAGGAGCGAAGGAGATAGGCGACGTTTCGGGTCGAGACCCTTCTTCAGACTGGTCAGGGATCAGGGAAACTCCCTGATCCCTGACCAGTCTGAAGAAGGGTCTCGACCCGAAACGTCGCCTATCTCCTTCGCTCCTTAGATGCTGCTGCACCCGCTGAGTTTTTCCAGCTTTTTGTGTAACCCTCGATTCTCCAGCATCTGCAGTTCATTCTTTAACACATGTAAATTCAGAGTACTGTTGAATGTCAAATTACAATAACAACAACCAAATGAGCACGTTAAGAATAAGAGTACAAGGACAGGAGTGTGAAAGAGGTGATTGGTTCAACAGGCGACCAGCAGTGGGGGAAGAAGTTGCTAAGTCTGGATGTTCAAGATAATTTATTTTCTCCCAGAAGATAGAATAGAGGAAAAAGGTCTGGCCAGAGAGACAGGCAACATTGACGATACTTCCATCAGGGAAGTATGCAATGTACCGTGAAGATGGACTGGATGGAAAGAAGTGACGAGCCTGTGATGGACTGAGCTGTGTTCACACTATCTGTGGGTTCAGGTGATCAGGAGCAGAGTGGTTGCCATACCATGCTGAAATACAACCTATCAGAATAGTTTCTCAAGCACATCTGTAGAAGCTTAAGAGTATCCTCACGGATATGCCAAAGCTTTTCAGCCACCTAAGAAATAAAATAAACATGCATTTTTTTTACCACTGCATCGGTTATTAAGAGACCAGCTTAGATAGCTGGTGATATAGATGTCTAGGAACTTGAAACTGTCGATCATTTGTATTGTGGATCCATTGATGAGGTCTCCGGTTTCCTCCCACATCCCAAAGAGGTGTGGGTTTGTAGGTTAATTGGCCTTTTTAAAAAATCGCCTTTAATGTGTCAGGAGTGGATTGGAAAGTGGAATAACAAAGAATGGTGATCGATGGTTGGCTTAGATCTGGTGGGTTAAAGAACCTGTTTTCGTGCTATTACTTAGGCTAGGTTATTGTCATCTCTTTCATGCACTACATCTCATCAATGTAGATCCGGCCAACAGCATCATTAACGAATGTGAGAATTGTTGGCATTGAACTTGGCCTGCAGTCATGGGTGTGTAGGGAATAGAGCAAGGGACTAAGAAGCACCAGTTTTGAGAGTCAGGGTCTCTTGGTCATCATGGGGCCCCCTCTCTTCTCACCAGCTACTGCTTCTTGCTGACTGTGGTGGCTTTGTCCGCTTGCCACTGAATCATCACCACGACCACCTCCTGTCGCTCTGTCCACTCTGCCTATTTCGTTTCCCCACCCCAAGCCCCACGCCGTGTCATGGCGGTGACTTGAGGTACATGCTGTCCCCAGGGTCTACGATGTGAGCCACAACAACAGCCGCATGGATGATGAAGGACTCCCTGGTGCAGACCAGCGGCATCGGCGCCTAGTTTTAAGGGAAACGACACAAAGTGCTGAATCAGTCTGCAGAAGGATCCCGATATCACCTCTTCAGAGATGCTGCCTGACCCACTGAGTTGCTCCAGCACATGGTATTGCGGGTAGAGTGCTGACATGGATGGAAAAATGGTTGCCAGGCAGGAAACGAAGAGTAGGGATTAACGGGTCCCTTTCAGAATGGCAGGCAGCGACTAGTGGGGTACCGCAAGGTTCAGTGCTTCGACCGCAGCTCTTTACAATATACATCAATGATTTAGATGAAGGGATTCAAAGTAACATTAACAAATTTGCAGATAGCACAAAGCTGGGTGGCAATGTGAACTGTGAGGAGGATGCTATGAGAATCCAGGGTGACTTGGACAGGTTGGGTAAGTGGGCAGATGCATGGCAGATGCAGTTTAATGTGGATCAGTGTGAGATTATCCATTTTGGTAGCAAAAACTGGAAGGCAGATTATTATCTAAATGGTGTCAAGTTGGGAAAAGGGGAAGTACAACCGGATCTGGGGGTTATTGTTCATCAGTCTATGAAAGTAAGCATGCAGGTACAGCAGGCAATGAAGAAAGCGAATGACATGTTGGCCCTCATAACACGAGGAGTTGAGTATAGGAGCAAAGAGGTCCTTCTGCAGTTGTGTAGGAACCTAGCGAGAGCACATCTGGAGTATGGTGTGCGGTATTGGTCCCCTAATTTGAGGAAAGACATTATTGCTATTGAGGGAGTGCAGCGTAGGTTTACAAGGTTAATTCCCGGGATGGCGGGACTGTCATGCAATGAGAATGGAGTGGCTGGGCTTGTATACTCTGGAGTTTAGAAGCATGAGAGGGGATCTTACTGAAACAAAAAAGATTATTAAGGGTTAAGACACGCTAAAGGCAGGAAACATGTTCCCGATGTTGCGGGAGTCCAGAACCAGGGGCCACTGTTTACGAATAAGGGGTAAGCCATTTAGAACAGAGATGAGGAAACACTTTTTTACACGGGGAATTGTGGAATTCTCTGCCTCAGAGGGCAGTGGGGGCTGGTTCTCTGGATAGGGCTCTTAAAGATAGCGGAGTCGGGATATGGGGAGAAGGCAGGAGTGGGGTACTGATTGGGGATGACCAGCCATGATCATATTGAATGGCGGTGCTGGCTCGAAGGGCCGAATGGCCTCCTCCTGCACCTATTGTGGACTCGGTTATAATGCGCGATAACGGACACCATTTTGCACCCTTCCACCCCCTCCCATATCTGTTATAACAAGGGTTACACAAAAATCTGGAGAAACTCAGCGGGTGCAGCAGCATCTAAGGAGCGAAGGAGATAGGCGACGTTTCGGGAACAAAGGTTTACTGTATTTTCTTCACTATTCTCAAAGTTAAAATACCAAACCCCTACAACATAATATAGTACATTGGTGTTTGCCATACTTTTGCCTTTTTATTCTATTTTAGAATCCAACTCCACAGGTGTCATTCGGTCCTTACTGTCCGTGCCTTCACTTTGAAAGGGCTCATCCACCTCTTTTCCCCATGACTGCAATTTTTCCTTTTAGTTAAACTATTATACCATTTGCAGATTAAAATATGAAATCTCTTGAAACCACTTATGTGTTGTTCCTGCAGATAACATAAAACAACTTTATCTCAATCTACCGAATTGATTGATAAATGTTTTAAGCTGCACGCTTTAGTTTTGAGTTCCTCATGAGTATAGACTTGTTGACTGGTTCAATTTTGTAATTGCTTCAGAATTTAAGCCTTTTAAAATTACCACCTTTTAAATTAAAAAGATGTCTCAATTATTATAAATGTTCCTTTCTAAACTTGGCAAACAACTTGGAAAAAATTATATTTGCCTCATTTTATGCACAACTCAGGAAAAGATTGCACTACTAAGACCCATCCTTGTATCCCTTTACCATAATCCTAGGCAAACATTTTGGTATCAATGAATACTTTATGAAGACCCAAAGGAAATTTGATGCACTGATGACGTGGAAATACTATCCCAGGGGCTCTTGTGTTGATGTATCATGTTGCCACTAGAATGTCATTGAAGCATGTAATATTTAGTCCGTGAACAGTGAAGAGCAACCAGCAATGTAACTTCAGAATTTTCAATTATGTCTTGAACAGGGGTGAATTCCTCATGTCCATGGATCTGCAGTTAATTACAACAACAGGCAAATCAGTTAATGAACTAAGATAATAACTTGACCTTGCATCACTAAACTGCAAGATGAATTGGGTTGGATGCATGACAACTTGATGGGGAGATGGTGGTTTATCAAGAGGAGAGTGAAGCCAACTGGCAGAATACGAATATAAAGCAGTATTTACAAAATATAAGTGTATTCAATTTATAACACCTTTATGAATTACAGGATTCATATCAATCCACTAAACTGTACTTGAGTGCAAATGGATGAGATTGCTGTAAGTAATCTTTAATGATGTGCAGCACAAAATAAAACAGCTTTATATTAATTTGGGGAACTGCCTTTAACAAGTTGAGAAAACAATTTATTCTAAAACCTTAAACAAAGAACTGTTTTACAAATAAAGATGCTGATCTACAAATAAAGATACAGTGCTGCAGTGTCTCAGCCGGTCAGGCTGCAACTGTGGATGTTTTGGGTCAGAACTCTTCAGGCTAATTGTCAGATTTCTTTGCTCACTGCCACCACAATCAGTCGGGCTGTGGCAAATTAATTTCTGTTCTCGAGATATAATTGAAAACTTCAAAGTAGCCACATAAATATTGCCACTGAAAGAGCAGTGAGAGGCAGGTATCAAGATGTCTATTTGTCATGTGCACCAAAACTGAAATTCTCATTTATTGCAGCTTTACAGGCACAACATAAAATTAACCATCAGTAGCTTAAGTCCTCAAAAGCACACACAAAAAGGACACTGCTAGGATAAAACAGTGTAAGTGGTATAGAAGAGACTGTTTTGTCAGCTTTCCCAGTATATCTGTTGTAATTTCCTGCACTGTGTCTGTTAACTGTTTGTAATTTGGATGCAAATAATTTTTGGTTCTGGTTTGTATTAATAGTCTATCTGATTGTGGCTGCTGCCCCTAACAGCATCAGAATTCAATGATAGAAGAGTTTTGACACATTTACAAGCCACCGGACCTGTGAAATTTGAGGAGGAGGAATAAACAGCAAATAGGAAATGTAATCAGGGCTTGTGGCCATGATTAGAGCACTGCTGACATCTTATTCTTACATACACTTGAAATGTATTCCTTGATGTGGCTCTTATTTCTGCTGACAGGCTGAAATTGGTTTTAGTTTAAACCTGTCCCCAGTGCACACAGTGGGTAGTCCCTTGATGGTGCAATCCATTAGTTGCTTTGGTAGTGCTCATTGGATTTATAAGCATTATGATGAATTTATGTTCAAGCTAAAGTAAGCTATTTTGTTTGCATAAATATAATTGTGCTGGGCTTAACTCAAGAATACAGATCATGAGAAATCTATGATGGGGGAGGATCTTCATTAGCCAAGCTCAACATTTTGCGAGGAAGCCTTCTTGCGTATGGCGTGCACAGCCTAAATTAGATAAAGGGTAGACATCCAGGCCACTACAGCATCCGTTTCTGGAAATGCAATAGAGAAACAGTCATCTTTGTTCTTGCTTTACATGTCCTAACCATGGAATATAAGAGCTAAAAACGTGGTGTCAAGCTACGGATATCTATCAACCCACATCCAAAAGATGTATGGGTTGGTGGGTAAATTGGCCACTGTTAATTGTCCCACAAGTGGGTAGGTGAGTGGTAAAGTCTCAGTGGAGGCATTGAAGGGTATGTGGGGTGAAATAAGATGAGGTTATGGTAAGATAATTGTAAAATATAATGATGGTTTGTGGGAACTAGGTGAAGGGCCTGTTTCCATTAGGTATAAGTTACTGATTTTGACCAAGCAGCTTGAGTGGGGAATCCTACAACATGCGATTACTGGAAGAGCTGTTCTGATTTGTCGTATGTTTTAGAAAGCAGTGGTATTGCAAATCTATTTTGTGCCATGTTGATTTTTTTTAATCTGCACTTGGTGTCTGACATGTTTTATTGTTTTCTTTCAGATAAATATTTGTGCCTTGGGTGTGTCCGTCAAACACTGCAAATATGGGGGGGGTTTTCAGCAGTTTGTTTAGAGGCATGTTCGGAAAAAAAGAAATGCGCATCCTGATGGTGGGACTGGATGCAGCTGGCAAGACCACCATTTTATACAAACTTAAACTGGGTGAAATTGTAACCACTATTCCCACTATAGGTAAGTGAATTATTTGAATTTGCCACTTAGAGATGTGATTGGAGATGTGAAAACATACAAGTTAGCAAATTTGAAAATTGTGCATCCTGGTCATCTTAAATTAAAAACACAAATTGCTAGAAATGCGTAGGGCTGCACTGGTGTAGCTGCCTCTCAGCCAGACCTCGGGTGCAGTCTGCGTGGAGTTTGCGCTTTCTCTATATACGTGGGTTTCCTATGGGTGCTCTGGTTTCCTCACATCCCAAAGACGTGCAGGTTTGTAGGTTAATTAGCTTCTGTAACATTGTCCCTGGTGTGTAGGGAGTAGATGAGAAAGTGGGATAACTTAGATCTGGTGTGCATGGGTGATCGATGGTCAGCATGGACTTGGCTGAATGCCCTGTTTTCACACTGCATCTCTCAGAACTAAACATAAGTAATGCAGAATTATGGATCGAGGAATTCTTGGATTGATCCCCTGCATGTAATGGCCACAAATGCCAGCCTTGCCAGTATTTCCAACATAGTCTGGTTTTATTTGAAGGTGTACCTTATTGGCCACCAACTAGTAGGGAGGATGTTAAGGAGTACATTTAATTAGTTATACAAAAATCATAGTGATGGCTTCAACTGTACAACAGTTAAAGTGTTCCTGTAATGTATTTATTAATGAATTAAGGGTTTTTAACAATGAGACAATAGGCAATAGGTGCAGGAGTAGCCATTCGGCCCTTCGAGCCAGCACCGCCATTCAATGTGATCATGGCTGATCATCCCCAATCAGTACCCCATCAGGACAAATTTGGAGTGGAATGGGGACCTAATAGAAGTATATAAACTTGAGAGGAAAGTTAGGGTAGGCAGTCAGCACCTTTTACCAGGATGGAAATGTCAAATACATAGTTTAAAACCATAACTTTCTACGCTGAGAGGGGCAAAGTTTAAAAGATGTTGGGGGACATGTTTTTTTTACATACAGAGGCTGGTGGGTATTTGGAACGTGCTGCCAGATGTGGTGGTAGTGGATGCAGATATGATAGTGGCATTGATCACAGGGCCTATTGCTGTGCGTTAAGAGTGCTTTCTTCATCAGTACATTTGGTGCAGGATGAGTTGCTGACGTCAGTTTGGGAGAAATGAGTCAGGACAAGATGAGGAAATACAAGTGGGGTAATTTCTTGAAAATAAAATATTATATAAAGTTTAGAAATCACAGAGATGAAGGCAGAGCTGACGGGATACCCAAAGGGTGCAAACTGCAGCAGAGACACAAGTGATTACAAAGTTTGATAGAGAGTTTTACTTAATAAATGCATTTGAACAGACTGACATCCAGGATGATATAAAATCACAAAATATTATGTTTGGATGTGTACTGGACAACATTCTATGAGGGGCTGATCAAAGACCAAAAATGTAAATGCCCTGGGGTAGAGGGTATGGCTAAAGTACAGCATGGTTATTTTGCATCAGAGGATCCTGTTAATATCTAAGCAAAGGTACATGATGATCTCAGATGGACAAAAAACCCCCATAAAGATGCAGAAAAGAACTGCAGATGCTAGTTTAAATTGAAGATATACACAAAATGCTGGAGTAGCTCAGCGGGACAGGCAGCATCTCTGGAGAGACTGAATGGGTGACGTTTCGGGTCGAGACCCTTCTTCAGACTGTTGTCAGAGGAGTGGGAGGTACGTAGATAAGGAAGTGTAGGGTGTGAAAACAAGGGAATGCAGATCAAGGTAAATGTAGAATAGATCATTGGTAGTTGGGAGAACAGATAAAATGTAGTCGGAGACAGTAAGACTGGTGAGAGACCTGGGAAGGGGAGAGAGAGGGGAAAGCAAGGGTTACTTGAAGTTAGAGAAGTCAATATACATACTGCTGTGGTGTAGGCTGCCCAAGTGAAATATGAGTTGCTGGGCCTTCAATTTGTGCTGGGCCTCACTCTGACAATGGACAGAGAGGTGGAGTTAATGGAGGGGGAGTTAAAGTGCTCAGCAACCTGGAGATCACGTAGGTTTTGGCGGACTGAGCGGAGGTGTTCAGCGAAACGGTTGATGAGCCTGCGCTTGGTCTCACCGATATACAGGAGTCCACACCTGGAACAGCAGATGAGGTTGGAGGAGGTGCTAGTGAACCTCTACTACACCTGAAAAGACTGTCGTCATCCTTATTCGGAGTAGGGGGGGGGGAGACATTGGGAGAGGTGTTGCATCTCTTGCAGTTGATGGGGAAAGTACCTCGGGAAGGGGTGGTTTAGGTGTGAAGGGACGAGTTGACCAGGGAGTTGCGGAGGGAACGGTCTCGGGGGAAAGGTGGTGGAGATGGGAAGATGTGGCTCGTGGCAGGATACTGTTGGACATGGCGAAAATGTCAGAGGATTATGTGCTGAACACTTGAACTCCTCCCATTCCCACACTGGCCTTTCTGGTCTGTGCCTCCTCCATTGTCAGAGTGAGGCCCAGCGCAAATTGGAGGAACTGCACCTCATATTTTGCTTGGGTAACTTGCACCCCAGCAGTATGATCATGGGTCCTGGTGAGACCACACCTGGAGTATTGTGTGCAGTTTTGGTCTCCTAATTTGAGGAAGGACATTCTTGCTATTGAGGGAGTGCAGCGTAGGTTCACGAGCTTAATTCCTGGGATGTCGTATGTTGAAAGAATGGAGTGACTGGGCTTGTGTTCACAGGAATTTAGACGGATGAGAGGGGATCGTATAGAAACATTTTAAATATGGCTGATGGGGTGGAAGATAAGGACAAGGGGGACTGGCACTTTTACGAATGGGGGAAGGGGGCATAAGAACAGAGCTGCGGGATATCGAGGAGACGCGAGTGAGCGCCTCATCTATAATGCAAGTGGGGAACCCCCATTACCTAAAAATTGAGGACATCTCCAATGAATATCTCATCTTGGGCGCAGATGTGGCATTGACGGAAGAATTGGGAGTAGGGATAGAGTCTTTACAGAAAGCAGTGTGGGAAGAAGTGTAGTCTAGATAGCCATGGGAGTCAGTGGGTTTATAATAGCTGTGAGTTGATAGTTTGTCTCCGGTGATCAAGAAACAGTAGGGAGATGGTCCAAGTGAATTTAAGTGCAGGATAAAAATTAGTAGTAAAGTTAATGAAGTCAGTGAGTTCTGCATGGGTGCAGGAGGTAGCACCAATGTTGTTGTCAATGTAGCAGAGGTAGAGTTCGGTGTTAGGGCCAGTGTACGCCTGGAAGTCTAGAACAAGGGGTCGCAGTTTAAGGATAAGGGGGAAGTCTTTTAGGACCGAGATGAGAAGAAAAATAATTCCCACAGAGAGTGGTGAATCTGTGTAATTTTCTGCCACAGAAAGTAGTTGAGGCCAGTTCATTGGCTATCTTTAAGAGGGAGTTAGATGTGGCCCTTGTGGCTAAAGGGTTCAGGGGGTATGGAGAGAAGGCAGATACGGGATACTGAGTTGAATGATCAGCCATGAACTTATTGAATGGCAATGCAGGCTCGAAGGGCCGAATGGCCTACTCCTGCACCTAATTTCTATGTTTCTATGTAATTATGATTGTTCAATGTACCTAACAGATGCAGGCATAACTGGGGCCCAGGCCAGTGCCCATAGCCACGCCCTGGATTTGCAGAAAATTAGAGGAAGGAAGAGTTGTTAAAGGGTATGGACCAGCTCTGCTAGGCGGAAGAGAGTGTTAGTAATATAATGTTACTAAATAAAGGAGGCATAGGGAAGGCTAGCCTCACTTTGCTGATAAAGCACTGGGCCCAGGTGACAATGCCGATAAACTTCTTGTTGGAAATATGGAAAGTTGTAGAGTCTTAAGGAATCTATCAAATATCTGGTGACTGAAATTTGTACCATTGTTAAAAACAGGCTAATCAGAGGATTTTAAACGTTGCTGTGAAACGTTCCAATGCTTTGGGGAAAAATACAGTGCCCCCCATAATGTTTGAGACAAAGACCCATCATTTATTTATTTGCCTCTGTGCTCCACAATTTGAGATTTGTATTTTAAAAAATCACATGTGGTTGAAGTGCACATTGTCAGATTTTAATAAATGCCATTTTTATACATTTTGGTTTCACCATGTAGAAATTACAGCAGTGTTTATACATAGTCCCACCATTTCAGGGCTCCATGTTTGGGACACGGCAATGTCATGTAAATGAAAGTAGTCATATTTAGTCTTTTGTTGCATATCCTTTGCATGCAATGACTGCTTGAAGTCTGCGATTGATGGACATCACCCGTTGCTGGGTGTCTTCTCTGGTGATGCTCTGCCAAGCCTGTATTGCAACCATCTTTAGCCTTTGCTTGTTTTGGGGGCTAGTCCCCTTCAGTTTTCTCTTTAGCATTTAAAAGGCATGCTCAATTGGGTTCAGATCGGGTGATTGACTTGGCCAATCAAGAAATTACCATTTTTTAACTTTGAAAAACTCCTTTGTTGCTTTCGCCGTATGTTTGGGATCATTGTTTTGCTAGAGAATGAACCGCCGGCCAATGTGTTTTGAGGCATTTGTTTGAACTTGGGCAGATAGGATGTGCCTATACACTTCAGAATTCATTATGCTACTACCATCAGCAGTTGTATCATCAATGAAGATAAGTGAGCCAGTATCTTCAGCAGCCATACATGCCCAGGCCATAACACCCCCACCTCCTTGTTTCACAGATGAGGTGGTATGCTTTGGATCTTGGGCAGTTCCTTCTCTCCTCCATACTTTGCTCTGTCCATCACTCTGTTATAAGTTAATCTTTGTGTCATCTGTCCACAAGACCTTTTTCCAGAACTGTGGTTGCTCTTTTAAGTACTTCTTGGCAAACTGTAACCTGGCCATCCCATTTTAGTGGCTAACCAGTGGTTTGCATCTTGTAGTGTAGCCTCATGGAGTCTTCTGCGGACAGTGGTCATTGACAAATCCACACCTGACTCCTGAAGAGTGTTTCTAGTCTGTCGGACAGGTGTTTGGGGATTTTTCTTTATTTTCTTCTGTCATCAGCTGTGGAGGACTCCTTGACCTACCAGTCCCTTTACAATTAGTAAGCTAACCAGTACTCTCTTTCTTCTTAATGATGTTCCAAACAGTTGATTTTGGTATGCTGAAGGTTTGGCTGATGTCTCTTTAACAGTTTTCTTCTTGTTTCTCAATCTCACACTGGCTTCTTTGACTTTCATTGGCACAACTTTGGTCCTCATGTTGATAAACAGCAATAAACGTTTGCAAAGGTGATGGAAAGACTGGAGGAAAGACTAGGTGCTGAGAGCTCTCTTATACCTGCATTAAGGAGGCAATTAAACACACCTGAGCACTTACCAACACCTGTGAAGCCATGTGTCCCAAACATTATGGTGTCCTGGAAATGGGGGCCACTATGTATAAACACAGCTTTCATTTCTACATGGTGAAACCAAAAAGTATAAATGTCCCATTTGATAAAATCCGACAATGTGCACTTTACCCACATGTATTTTTTTTTTCTATTACAAATCTCAAATTGTGGAATACAGAGGCAAATAAATAAATGATGGGTCTTTCTCCCAAACATTGTAGATTGATTAAAGAGTGGCAGTGTGGATTTGTTAGTCAAATTGTGTTTAACAATAACTTTTGTTTTGAGGGTCAATAAGAGAAATGCAGTTCATGAGGGGCATACAGACTTTGAAAAGGCATTTCAACATTTAGCTTGGCTGTTGCTTTTAGTAAATTCTAATGACTGGAACTAGGATTTAAAGGGCACAACCTTCAAGTTTGCACGTGACACTAAACTTTGTCTAGCAAACTGATACGTCAAAGCATAGATTCTTTAATGAAATGTGGGGAATGTAAAATATGCTTATTGCAGTGGCAGGGCTGGTGGAAAAACTTGTAAAATCCAAGAATACCAAATGCTTTTCTTATAAATAGAGGCATGGAGTACAGGTGTAAGGAGATTATGAAAACAGTTTCATTGATGGGATTAGGTTATCAGTTGATCAAGGTTGCATCTTAAACATACTAATTGGATGGCACAAGGGTTGGCAATGGTATATTCAGCAGATTTGTTAAATCGTTTTTAATTTATTTTCTAGGTTTCAATGTAGAAACTGTGGAATACAAGAGCATCAGTTTTACTGTATGGGATGTGGGTGGACAGGACAAAATCCGTCCTCTTTGGCGCCACTACTTTCAGAACACACAAGGCGAGTACAAGTTGCGGGCTGTTTTTTACTATTTACAAAATACCTTTGTTCACAGGCTTTTCCTTTGAAAAAACATTTTATCTATGTGGGAGAATGTGGGCTTAACACATTTCTAAGGCAGATCCAGGATGACTTACCTCAAATACTGGTTCTGAGGTGACTGCATTGGGTGGCAGAGCTGGACAAGCCGCTGCCTCACATCTCCAAAAGACCCAGATTCGATCTTGACTTTGGGTCCCGACTGTGTGGAATTTGCATGTTCTCCCTGTGAACGCGTGGGTTTCCTCTTAGTGCTCTGGTTTCCTCCTACATACCGCAGACGTTCAAGTTTGTAGGATACTAGGATGCGACTTTGGCCTCTGTAAATTGCCCCAAATGTGTAGGGAGTGAATGGGGAAAGTGGGGTAATATTGAACTAGTGTGGACAGGTGAGCAGTGGTTGATGTGGACTCGGCGGGCCTAAGGGCCTGTTTCCATGCTGTATCAAATAAAGTAATGGTGCATGAGACACATGGATAGATATTTAGGTGCTTATTCTGCCACTTGCACTAAGTGTCCATATAGAGTCATAGAGTGATACAGTGTGGAAACAGGCCAACATGCCCACACCTGCCCAGCTATACTAGTCCCACCTGCCTGCATTTGGCCCATATCCCTCCAAACCTGCCCTATGCATATGCTCCCAAAGTGTGGGCTTGATATTAATGTCATAGTTGTACAGCACAGAAACGGCCCAATTTGTCCATGCCGAAGTAAATGCCCATTCTAAACTAGACCCATTTTCCTGCATTTGGTCCATATCCCTCTAAATCGTTCTATCCATGTACTTGTCCAAGTGTCTTTTAAATGCTGCAATAGAACCTGCCTCAACTACCTCATTTGCCAGGTTGTTCCATATACCCACCACACTCTTTGTGAAAAATATTGTTGGAGCAGAATGCTTTTCCACTTTGTATAAGCAAAGGCCAGAGATTCCAATTATTTATTATTACCTGTACAGACCTACAGTTAAAAAAAAATTCCCACGCAGTTCATAAAGTATTGCCATACCTGAGCACAATTCCCAATTGTGTATAGAAATAGTCCACTGAGCAAGCATACGAGTCGCAGGTTTTAGTGTCATTTTCAAAGTCCAGTCCGCACGCTCTGTCTTCTGGAGTAGCGCCCAATCCAGGCGTACGTCAGGGCCTCCATTGGTCGCCTTAATCTGGATTGTCCAGCGAACCATCGTCCCTCTCCTTGTCCAGCCACTTTCAGCTTTTGTGCCCCTGGGCGACTCCCACAGACGACCTTGAGAGCGAGGAAGCTTCACTCTCTTACCGGCCTGTGCCCTTGGTCTGACTTTGCAGGCTCCCTCCATCATCCACTCCAGTCTAAGCTGGGGCTGGGCTCCGCGGCTCCCTCTACAGGCCGGATCCTTCCCAGCCACGCAGCCTGCTAGATCAGTCTGACCATTTTCTTCTCTAAGGAGGCCATGAGAACATCTTTCAATCTCCTGTCCACCTGGTTTTCTCTTTCCTTGGCAGAACTCAGAATGGCGATATTAGTTTGAGAGTGGTATCAGGCAGACATCCATTGATGTGTTCAATGTGTTCAACTGATTATAATTCGGGTTTCGGAGCTGGCCTGGGAAAAGACATTGACTTTTTTGTTTAGTTTAGGAATACTGAATGGGAACCGGCTCTTTGACCCAGTGAGTCCACGACAACCATCAATCACCCATTCACACTAGTTCTATGTTATCCCGCTCTCTCATCCACTCCCTACACACTAGGGTCAATTTAGAGGCCAATTAACCTACAAAACTGCATACCTTTGGGATCTGGGAGGAGACCGGAGCACCTGGAGGAAATCCACTGTTGCTCTCTCTCTCCCCCACCCCCCAAGAGATACAGGTGTGAAAATGCATTCTTCCGGATTCAGAGACATTCCCATCCCAGCTTTTATCGGGCAACTAAACCGTCCTGACCTATCAACCTCTGGACTATCTTTAATTAGACTTTACTCTGCCTTATCTAAACACTAAACGATATTCCCATTTACCCTGTATCTGTACACTGTTGACAGCCTAATTGTAATTATAATTTTTCAGCTGACTGGATAGCTACAGCAAACTACTACTGCTTGGTAGGCTTTGGATTTTTTGCAAACTTTGAACTTTTGATTTTTAAACTCCCTTTTCCTCAGTCAGTCAAAAGATATGTGCACTCAAGGCAGGGTGAACTTCATTATGGATGTCTGTTTTCACTGAGAGGTGGCACTTGATACTTGGAACATTGTTCATATTTTACAGATTCGCGTTATGAATCTTTACAGATGGACAATATCGTATGATTGGGACAGACTTTAAGACCTTTGTCAAGCCCCACCTCTTGTATCATGCAGTAAATAATTTGACCTTGAAGCTAGGCTTTTGTGCGCAAACAATGATTGCATTCATACTGCAATTCCATGGCTGAGTTTGTGGTGCCCTTGAGACAGGAGTGGAAATGTAATAGGTTAAGCTACTTCCCGTTAGTGCTGTGGATTAGTTCCACTTGTTGGAGGTGAAGTGAAACTTAGCAATTTCATTTTGGCGCGGCATGGAGCGTTGCTGCTTTACAGCGTCAGAGACTGGTTCGATCCTGACTACAGGTACTGTCTATATGGAGTTTGTACGTTCTCCCCGCGATGACATGGGTTTTCGCCGAGATCTTCAGTTTCCTCCCACACTCCAAAGACATTCCAAAGACATACAGGATTGTAGGTTATTTGGGTTGGTATAAATGATAAATGTAAAAATTGTCCCTAGTATTTGTATCACTAGAATAGATTGCTGGTCGGTGCGGGCACGATGGGCCAAAGGGCCTGTTTCTGCGCTGTATCTCTAAAGTAAACTAAAGATGAGGGTGGGGGTTGAGATGAGGTGGTAAATACATTGGACAACAAGACACCCGCACTTGACATCAGTCTGCATGGAGAGAGAGTCGCTCCATTCTTTCATCATTTGATAGTCCCGCCATCCCGGGAATTAACCTTGTGAACCTACGCTGCACTCCCTCAATAGCAAGAATGTCCTTCCTCAAATTAGGAGATCAAAACTGCATACAATACTCCAGGTGTGATCTCGCCAGGACCCATGTTCTTACTGCTGGGGTGCAAGCTACTCAAGCAAAATATGAGGTGCTATTCCTCCAATTTGCGCTGGGCCTCACTGATAATGGAGGAGGCCCAGGACAGAAAGGTCAGTGCGGGAATGGGAGGAGAAGTTAAAGTGTTCAGCACATAATCCTCCGACATTTTTGCCACCTCCAACAGGGTCCCACTACTAACCACATCTTCCCATCTCCATCCCTTTTCGCTTTCCGCAGAGACTGTTCCCTCCATAGCTCCCTGGTCAACTCGTCCCCCAAACCACGCCCTCCCAGGTACTTTTCCCTGCAACTGCAGGAGATGCAACACCTGTCCCTATACCTCCCCCCTCATCTCCGTCCAAGGCTCCCGACAGTCCTTTCAGGTGGGGCAGAGGTTCACTAGCACCTCCTCCAACCCTCATCTACCATGTCCGCTGTTCCAGGTGTGGACTCTTCTATATTGGCGAGACCAAGCGCAGGCTCAGCATTCCTTTTGCTGAACACCTCCACTCGGTCCGCCTAAACCTACCTGAAGTCCCGGTTGCGAAACACTTGAACTCCCAATCGGTCTGAAGAAAGGTTTTGACCCGAAACGTCACCCATTCCTTCTCTCCAGAAATGCTGCTGTCGCACTGAGTTACTCCAGCATTTAGTGTCTATGCTAGGGATTGCATTTGTCTGGTTAGGATTATGGCTCGCATGCTACTGTGAAGTAAACAAAAAATGGCAGAGAGGTGAGTCTGGGCTGTCAAAGTTGAGGATGGTTCATCGTCTTCCAAAATCAAAGGCTTCAGGTCAAGGAAGGTGTTGTGTATGGTTGATGCTATTCCTTGCATTTCTTTGCGGTTGTCAGACAGTGCAAATCATGTCCATTGTATTTCAGTGGATGGTAACCAAACCAATGTCTGAGCAGTTCTTCAGCTACTGTGAGGAAGCACCTGAAAACACTGATGATGGCACTCCCTCTATTATTGCCACTGTATAATCAGCACAAAAGCTCCCAGTGATCATTCTCTAATAGTTCAGTACATACCATCCTGGGAATTATCCTCGAAGGCATTCCATTGTTAAGGTCAGAGACAAGAAACCAGCCAAGTGTCTGGAACAGATGATAGACAATAAAAGCTGGATTAACTCAGCGGGTCAGACAGCATCTCTGGAGAAAAGAAGTAGGTGACATTTTGGGTTGAGACCCTTCTTCCGATCCGAAATGCCTCCCATTCAAGTTTTTTGTGTCCATCTTCAGTTAAACCAGCACCTGCAGTTTCTCCCACATATGTGTCTGGAACATTCAGCTTTCACCCACTGGTTTTAGAAAAAATCCATTGTGCTCCAGAATCAAACCCAAATTAATCATTCTGTTTTAAATTCGATTTTGGATGTAATCTTATACTGAACAATTGACTGAAACCTGAAGATACTAGCCTGGATATGTTCACAAGCTGTTTCCTTGTATTTTCAAGATTGTTTTTGGTGCTTACCATGTGTCAATAATGGATATTGATGTTCAGGAATCATTGATGTTGATGTTCAGGAACCAGCTTATTGAAAAGTAGACAACGGGAAACTTTGGGTTTAGTTTATTGTCACATGTACTGAGGTACAGGGAAATACAGGCAAATGGGGTTGACTAGCTTGAACGATGCATCTTGGTCAGCATGGACAAATTGGGCCGAAGTGCCTGTTTCTAGGCTGTGTGACTCAATGACTAACGGACCTAGTTCAGTTTTGAAATGGGTACCAATTTCTCCCTACACTGCATGCTGACTATTAACAATCTATTGATCTATCAATCTGTCTCGGTCCAGCCCAACTGTAGCCATCATCAAACAGGGCGATCTTGAATCCCTCTCCCACCATTTACAGGGTTCTGATGTCCACCTATTTCCCTCTTTAAAACAACTCCCTGGTGTTTCGTAATGAATACGAGTTTCTTCATAGAACAACCTACTTGTTGGGATTGTACGTGTCTCATGAAAAGACCAGTGAATTCAAGCTGCAAGGATACAGTACCACTACATTTTAGCTGACATTTTCCTGTCATTGTTTAAATGGCCAATGATATCATGGGATTGAACAGTCATTTGGACAGATCTCATAATGACTCTGTACAGGGGGTTAATACTATGACAGATGTAAAAGTTTGTATTCTTGTCACATCCTCTTGTTGCTGGGTTCCAGGTTTGATTTTTGTGGTTGACAGTAATGACAGAGAGAGAGTGAATGAAGCAAAGGAGGAATTGATGAGAATGCTCGCTGAGGATGAGCTCCGAGACGCTGTGTTGCTACTTTTCGCAAACAAACAGGTGAGGAAATAGCAGTAAGTAGGAAAATTAATGGCATCGTCACAACCCTTAACCTATTGGGCAGCATTTGTGAACAAAGAACAAAGATAAAGAAGGCCCAGTTTCCACACTGTAGCTCTAAACTAAACTAAAAAGATCTACCATCCAGTTTAATTTGGATATAGTAAAGACATTGCGGATATCCCAAATCTAAACTGAATTGTAAACTTATTCCATTATTGAGTGTGAAGAACGGTCCCAACCCGAAACGTCACACATCCTTTCCTCTGGAAAAGCAGCCTAACCCGCTAAGTTACTCCAGCACTTTGTGTGAACCTTTGGAATAAACCTGTATCTGCAATTCTTTCTTTCTAACGTCTTCCACTATTGTGGCATGTTTTTAGAACATAAAACAGCACAGCATGGGGCAAGCCCTTCAACCCACAATGTCCGTGCTAAACAGGATGCCACGATATCTCCTCTGCCTGCATGTATTGCATATCCCTCCATCCCCTGCATATCTGTGTGCCTATCTAAAAGCCTCTTAAATGCCACTATCATATCTGCCTTAAAGTCTAACCCCTCATCTGCAGGCACATAATCTATATCCATGTGCCTATCTAGTCTCTTCAATACCACTGCTGTAGAAAGCATTTTATTGGGATGCATCACAGCATGGTTTTTGAACAGCTCCATCCAAGACCGCAAGCAATTGCTGTGAATTGTGGACACAGCCTAGACCATCACACAAACCAACCTCCCTTCCATGACTCCATTTATACCTCGCACTTCCTCGGCAAGGCCAGCAGCATAATCAAGGACCAGTCGCACCCCGGCCACTCCCCCTTCTCCCCTCTCCCGTCGGGCAAACGAAAATGCACATCTGATTCAGGGGCAGTTTCTTCCCAGCTGTTATCAGGCAACTGAACCATTCTACCACAGCCAGAGAGCAGTCCTGAACTACTATCTACCTCATTGGCTTTATCTTGCACTATTTACTCATGTTAATCCCTTTATCGTGTATCTATACACTGTGCATGTCTCAATTGTAATCATGTATTGTCTTTCCGCTGGCTGATTAGCACACAACAAAAGGTTTTCACTGTACCCCAATACGCAACAATAAACTAAACTAAATAAAACTCTCATATCTGCCTTCACCACATCCCCCCCCTTCCCCCACAAAAAAAATCCCTGCAGGTCTCCTTTAATTTTCCTCTCTCACCTGAAAGCTGTCCTCTAGTCTTTACTTTTCTCTTTCATAAATCCATATTGATTCTCCCAAATGTTAATTTATTTTTTCCCTTGAATTCTTGTTTCTTTCCTATTATCATAGAAGATAGGTGCAGGAGTGGGCCATTTGAGCCAGCACCGCAATTCAATATGATCCTGGCTGATCATCCAAAATCATTACCCCAAACCTGCTTTTTCCATCATATCCCTTGATTCCCTTAGCTCGAAGAGCTAAATCACTCTCTTGAAAACATCCAGTGAATTGGCGTCCGCTGCCTTCTGGGGCAGAAAATTCCACAGATTCACAACTGGGTGAAAAAGTTTTTCCTCATCTCAGTCCTAACTGACCTATCCCCGTATTCCTAAACTGTGACCCATGGTTCTGGACTTTCTCCAACATTGGGAATCATGGCTGATCGTCCCCAATCAATAACCTGTGCCTGCCTTCTCCCCATATCCCTTGATTCCACTAGCTCCTAGAGCTCTATCTAACTCTCTTAAATCCATCCAGTGACTTGGCCTCCACAGACCTCTGTGGCAGGGAATTCCACAAATTCACAACTCTTTGGGTGAAAAAGTTTTTTCTCACCTCTTGTCTTAAATGGTCATGTCTCATGTCTTAAATGGCCTCCCCTTTATTCTAAGACAGTGGCCCCTGGTTCTGGACTCGCCCAACATTGGGAATATTTTTCTTGCATCTAGCTTGTCCAGTCCTTTTATAATTTTATATATACTACCCCTTATTTTATATATATTACCCCTACCACCAAGCACGACACCCGGAGGCTGCAGTGAATAGTCCGATCAGCAGAGAAGGTTATTGGCTGCAACCTTCCCTCCATTGATGACTGTACACTGCAAGGGCCAGGAAGCGAACGGGCAAGATCACCTCTGACCCCTCTCACCCTGGCCACAAACTCTTTGAATCACTTCCCTCTGGAAGGCGACTCCGGACTGTCAAAGCTGCCACAGCCAGACATAAAAACAGTTTTTATCCACGAGTAGTTGCGCACCTCAACAGCCATAAATTTGTAGCCTCCCTTTGATCTGGTATTTTATTGTTCACATGCTTGATCAATGGTGTTTTATCATTAATGTTTTATTACTATTAATGTTTAGTGTTTTCCAAGTCATTCGTAACTGTCACTGTATGTCATGTTGTTACTTGTGGGCGGAGCACCAAGGCAAATTCCGTGTATGTGAATACTTGGCCAATGTACTTATATGTTTCTATAAGATATCCCCTCATCATTCTAAACTCCAGTGAATACAAGCCTAGTCTTTTCAATCTTTCCTCGTATGACAGTCCCGCCATCCCAGGGATCAATCTCATGAACCTACGCGGCACTGCCTCAATCACAAGGATGTCCTTCCTCAAATTAGGAGACCAAAACTGTACACAATACTCCATATGTGGTCTCACCAGAGCCCTATACAACTGCAGAAGAACCTCTTTACTCCTGTACTGAAATCCTCTTGTTATGAAGGCCAACATTCCATTAGCTTTCTTCACTGCCTGCTGTACCTGCACGCCAACTTTCAGTGACTGGTGTAGAAGGACACCCAGGTCTCGCTGCACCTCCCCCTTACCTAACCCCATTGAGATAATCTGCCCCCTTGTTTTTGCTGTCAAAGTGGATAACCTCACATTTATCTATATTATACTGCATCTGCCCACTCACTCAACCTGTCCAGGTCACCCTGCAACCTCCTAACATCCTCTTCACAGTTCACACTGCCACACAGCTTTGTGTCATCCGCAAACCTGCTAGTGTTGCTCCTAATTCCCTCTTCCAAATCATTAATATATATGGTAAACAGTTGCGGCCCCAACATCGAGCCTTGCGCCACTTCACTCGCCACTGCCTGCCATTCTGAAAAGGACCCGTTCACTCCTACTCTTTGCTTCCTGTATGCCAACCAATTTTCTATCCATGTCAATACCCTCCCCCAATACCATGTGCTCTAATTTTAGTCACCAGTCTCCCGTGCAGGACCTTATCAAAGACTTTCTGAAAGTCTAGATACACTACATGTACTGGCATCCCTTCGTCCATTTTATTTGTCACATCTTCAAAAAATTCCAGAAGATTTTAGTTCCCTCTCATCCTTCTAAATTCCAGCGAATAAAAGCACAGTGGACTAATTATTTCATCATACTCCCACCATCCCGGGAATTAACCTGGAGAACCTATGCTTCACTCCCTCAATAGCAATAATGTCCTTCCTCAAATTAGGAGACCAAAATTGCACACAATATTCCAGGTGCGGTTTCACCAGGGCCATGTACAACTGCAATACGACCTCCTTGCTCCTAAACTCAAATCGTCTCGCAATGAAGGCCAGTACGCCATTGGCTTTCTTCACTGCCTGCTGCGTCTGCATGCTTGGTTTCAGTGACTGATGTACAAGCACACCCAGGTTGCACCTCCTCTTAATCAGACACCATTCAGATAATAATCTTCCTTCCCGTTCTTGCCACCAAAGTGGATAACCTCACATTATATTTGCATCTGCCATGCTTCTGCCCACTCACCAAATCTATCCAAGTCACCCTGCATCCTCATTGCATCTTCTCGCAGCTCACACTGCCACCCAGCTTTGTGCCATCCGCAACTTATAGATGTTACATTTAATCACCTTGTCTAAATCGTTAATATATTGTAATAATAATATAGTGCCCTCCATAATGTTTGGGACAAAGACTCGTCATTTATTTATTTGCCTCTGTACTCCAGAATTTGATACTTGTAATAGAAAAAATCACACGTGGTTAAAGTACACATTGTCAGGTTTTAATAAAGGGCATTTTTATACATTTTGGTTTCACCATGTAAAAATTACAGCAGTGTTCATAGTCCCACCATTTCAGGGCTACATAATGTTTGGGACACAGCAATGTCATGTAAATGAAAGTAGTCATTTTTAGTATTTTGTTGCAAATCCTTTGCATGCAATGACTGCTTGAAGTCTGCGATTCATGGACAACACCAGTTGCTGAGTATCTTCTCTGGTGATGCTCTACCAGGCCTGTATTGCAGCCACCTTTAGCTTATGCTTGTTTTGGAGGCTAGTCCCCTTCAGTTTTCTCTTCAGCATATGAAAGGCATGCTGAATTGGGTTCAGATCGGGTGATTGACTTGGCCACTCAAGAATTTACCTTTTTTTTGCTTAAAAAAAACTCCTTTGTTGCTTTAGCAATATGCTTGCGATCGTTGTCTTACTGTAGAATGAACCGCCGGCCAATGAGTTTTGAGGCATTTGTTGAACTTGAGCAGATGGTGTCTATACACTTCAGAATTCATTATGCTACTACCATCAGTAGTTGTATCATCAATGAAGATAAGTGGGCCAGTACCTTCAGCAGCCATACGTGCCCAGGCCATTAACACCCCCACCACCGTGTTTCACAGATGAGGTGGTATGCTTTGGATCTTGGGCAGTTCCTTCTCTCCTCCATACTTTGCTCTTGCCATCACTCTGATATGTTAATCTTCGTCTCATCTGTCCACCAGACCTTTTTTCCAGGACCGTGGTTGCCCTTTTAAGTACTTCTTGGTAAACTGTAACCTGGCTATCCTATTTTTTGGCTAACCAGTGGTTTGCATCCTGCAGTGTAGCCTCTGTATTTCTGTTCATGAAGTCTTCTGCAGGCAGTGGTCATTGACAAATCCACACCTGACTCCTGACGAGGGTTTCTGATCTGTCGGACAGGTGTTTGGGGATTTTTCTTTATTTTAGAGATAATTCTTCTGTCATTGGCTGTGCAGGTCTTCCTTGGCCTGCCAGTCCCTTTGTAAGCACACCAGTGCTCGCTTTCTTAATGATGTTCCAAACGGTTGATTTTGGTAAGCCTTTCTATTTTCTCAGTCTCATAATAGCCTCTTTGACTTTCATTGGCACAACTTTGGTCCTCATGTTGATTAACAGCAATAAAAGTTTTCAAAGGTGATGGAAAGACTGGAGGAAAGACTAGGTGCTGAGAGCTCTTTTATACCTGCATTAAGGAGGCAATTAAACTCGCCTCTTCAAGATTCAAGAGAGTTTATTGTCATGTGTCCCAGATAGAACAATGAAATTCGTGCTTTGCTTCAGTACAACAGAATATTGTAAGCGTAAATAAATACAGAACAGATCAGTGTGACCATGTAGCATTGAATATATATATATATATATATAAATATATATATATGTGTGTGTATATATATATATATATATGTGTGTGTGTATGTATGTATATACACACATAAATAACCAGATAAGGCTATTAAAGTTCAGATTGTTGTTTGAGTTGAGTTTAATAGTCTGATGGCTGGGGGGGAAGCAGCTGTTCCTGAACCTGGATTTTGCAGATTTCAGGCTCCTGTACCTTCCACCTGAAGGCAGATTTTGCAGATTTCAGGCTCCTGTACCTTCCACCTGAAGGCAGTGGAGAGATGAGTGTGTGGCCAGGATGGTGTGGGTCCTTGATGATGCTGCCAGCCTTTTTGAGGCAGCGACTGCGATAGATCCCCTCGATGGTAGGGAGGTCAGAGCCAATGATGGACTGGGCAGTGTTTACAACTTTTTATAGTCTTTTCCGCTCCTGGGCGCTCGAGTTGCCGAACCAAGCCACGACGCAACCGATCAGCATGCTCTCTACTGTGCACCTGTAGAGGTTTGAGAGAGTCCTCCTTGAAATACCGACTCTCCGTGATCTTCTCAGGAAGTAGAGGCGCTGATGTGCTTTCTTTATAATTGCATCAATGTTCTGGGACAAGGAGAGATCTTCAGAGATATGCACGCCCAGGAATTTGAAGCTCTTGAGCCTTTCCACCATTGACCCGTTGATATAAACGAGACTGCGGGTCCCAATCCTATTCCTTCCAAAGTCCACAATCAGTTCCTTGGTTTTGCTGGTGTTGAGAGCCAGGTTATTGTGCTGGCATTATTTGGTCAATCGGTCGATCTCACTTCTATACTCTGACTCATCTCCATCAGTGATATATCTCACAACAGTTGTCGGCGAACTTGATGGTGGAGTTCGCACTATGACCAGCGTCGCAGTCGTGAGTATAGAGCGAGTACAGCAGGGGGTTGAGCACGCAGCCTTGAGATGCTCCTGTGCTGATTGTTATCGAGGCTGACATATTTCCACCAATATGAACAGACTGTTGTCTGTGAATGAGGAAGTCGGGGATCCAATTGCAGAGGGATGCGCAGAGACCAAGTTCTGAGAGCTTGGTAACCAGCTTGGAGGGGATGATTGTATTAAATGCCGAGCTGTAGTCAATGAATAACAGCCTGACATATGAGTTTTTGTTGTCCAAGTGGTCCAGAGCGGAGTGGAGGGCCAGCGAGATCGCGTCCACAGTTGATCTGTTGTGCGGTAAGCGAACTGCAGTGGGTCCAGGTTTATGTCGAGGTATGAGTTGATTTGCGCCATGATCAGCCTCTCAGAGCACTTCATCACCACAGACGTTAGTGCCACTAGTCAATAGTCATTGAGGCACGTCACCTTACTCTTCTTGGGCACCGGTATTATTGATGCCCTTTTAAAGCAGGTGGGAACCTCAGACCTCAGAAGTGAGAGGTTGAAAATGTCCGTAAAAATTTCAGCCAGTTGGTCTTCACAGGTTTTTTACAACACGACCGGGTATACCATCAGGTCCAGGCGCTTTCCGAGGGTTCACCCCTCTGAAGGATTTCCTGACGTCGACCTCTGTGACTGTGACCGAAATACCAATATGGCGAATTGGGGCACGGGCAGGCACATCAGTGTTCTCCCTGTCAAAGCGTGCGTAAAACGCATTGAGCTCGTCAGGGAGTGATGCTTCGCTGACATTTGAGCTGCCTCCTGATGTTGCCTTGTAGGAGGTGTTTGCATTCAGGCCCCGCCACATCTCTCATCCTCCAGCTTGGAGCAGAAGGCCTTTTTGATGGCCTTACCCAAGTCGTATCTGGACTTCTGGTAGACCACTGTATCTTCAAACAGGAATGCCCTTTGTGTCTGGTCTTCAGAAAAGTGCGGATCTCATAGTTCACCCAAGGCTTCTGATTGGGAAACACTCGGGAGTTTTTTGTTGGGATGCAGTCCTCCACACATTTCTTTATGAAGTCTGTAATGACTGGCGTATTGCTTCAGATCTGTTGCCGAGCCGCTGAACATTGTCCAGTCTACAGACTCCAAACAGTCCTGGAGTTGTTCCTCAGCATATTTCTCCCCCCCCCCCCCCCGACCAGCTCTGTACTGTCCTCACCTCTGGGGGTGCGCTCTTTAATTGCTGCCTGTAGGCAGGAAGAAGCAGCACCGCGGTATGGTCGGATTTACCAAAGTGAGGGCGAGGGATAGAGCCATAGGCATCCTTGATGGTCGTGTAGCAGTGGTCGAAGGTGTTTGGTCCTCTGGTGCTGCAAGAGACATGTTGGTGGAAGTTAGGGAGCGATTTCTTAAGGTTGGCTTTGTTGAAGTCCCCGGCTACGGTGGTAAATGCCCCGGGCTGGTGCTTGCTTGTTGACCACGGTGTGCAGCTCTTTCAGTGCCAGATGGACACCAGCCTGGGGTGGGATGTAGACCGCCGTCAGGATGACGGAGGTGAATTCCCTTGGTAGGTAGAAGGGACGGCACTTCACCGCCAGATGTTCGAGGTGTGGAGAGCAGGAGTTGGATAGGACTGCCGCGTCTGAGCACCACCTCAAACACCCCTCCTCTCCCTTTCCCAGATGCCAGTGTACGGTCCATGCAATGGATGGAGAACCCTTCAGGCTGGACTGCTGAGTCTGGGGAGCTGGGGGTGAGCCATGTCTCTGTGCAACAGAACACAGAGCATTCCCTCAGCTCCCCTTGATAAAGCAGCCTTGCTCTTAGGTCCTCCACTTTATTTTCAAGGGACTGTACATTGGTCAGAAGGATGGTAGGGAGAGGGGGTCAAAGTCCCCAGCGCTTGAGCCTGACCTAAGGTCCTGCCCGTCGGCCATGTTTCCAGGTACTGTACCTGCTGTTTCTGCATCCTGCGCTGGAACGGGGATTTCTTCAGTTCCGTTACGAACAAGGGTTCTCTCGCAGACGTCAGCTCCAGCTCTGTTGCTCCTGGGAGGTCCTGGCCGTCGGCTCCAGAGGTCATCCCGGAGTTTCCAGGCACAGTACCTGCGATCCTCCGTCGGGTTGAGTGCTTTCCAGCGAGCGAGGGAGCGTTTACAGTTGGAGGCTCCCGCAGCTGCGGGAGATCGCGATATCGCTAGTGCGTTCAAGTGCACTAGCAGATTGTCCGATACGGCACCGATTTCTGACATTTTCCTGATCCAGGTGATTTGATTGAAGCTGCAAATAATCCTTTTCTGTTGGGCTGCTTTGCAAATGTCGCCACAGGCAGGCGCCATCTTTACTGCAACGTTGTCACAATTACAAACGCCTGTGAAGCCATGTGTCCCAAACACGGTGCCCTGAAATGGGGGGAACTATGTATAAACACAGCTGTAATTTCTACATGGTGAAACCAAAATGTATAAAAATGGCCTTTATTAAAATCTGACAATGTGCACTTTAACCACATATGATTTTTTTTCTATTACAAATCTCAAATTGTGGAGTACAAGAAGCAAATAAATAAATGATGGGTCTTTGTCCAAACATTATGTAGGGCACTGTATGGAATCGTATAATATATAAACATGCTGGTGTTGGGCTAACTGATCTCGGGTCCCATTTTCTTTCCCACCTTTCTTAATGATACAAGATGTGACATCGCCCCTCCCGCCTTAAAGCAACACCCTCTTAATATTTTAAGATTATTTTTAGTGTAGGTTACTATTCATTGTCAGCATGGTGCCTCCATTTTGTTAGCTGCTAATACACTATCATCTCTAGCTTTCATAGATGTCACATCGGTGGTGGTGAGAGCGTCAAATTGTGTTTGTGTTCTCTTCTCAGGATCTGCCTAATGCGATGAATGCCGCAGAGATCACCGACAAACTGGGCCTGCACACCCTCCGCAATAGGACCTGGTATATCCAGGCAACGTGCGCTACCAGTGGTGACGGTCTATACGAAGGACTGGACTGGTTGTCCAATCAGCTCAAAGCTACCAAATAGTCCCTTTTTCTTTCTTTCTTCCTTTCCTGCCCTCCACCCTCCCTCCTTCCCCTTCTTTCTGCTTCATTTTTTTTTTCATTTGTGGTATTGGGTGCCAGGAACCTGCTTCATTACATCTGATCACTAGAACTATAAATAACACCGTACTGTATGGGTGAGAAGTGCAGACTTGAAAGCAAACGTGGTTTCGTATTTAAAATGTGTATATATCGTCCCTTTTTGTAACGAGGCAGTTTCCTGCTACTCCTATGCAATATTTACCCCCCCCCCCCCCCCCCCCCCCCCGATTGTTCTTCGTTTTCCATTGCAGTTTAAACTGACGTAAGAATTTAATGTTGGAAAGGGACAAATACAGCTTGGAATTGGGAGATGTATGCACTCCCAACATTACAATGCACAATGTCTCATCACAGATATGGTCTCCCAGCTCTGAAATGAGGCTTTCCTGCAGTTTGGGGCATGGCTTTTGATGGAGGGAGGGGAAAACTTAAATCAGATCTTTTTTTATTTTTCTGCTTGTTTCCCTCATTGCCCAAAGCTGGGATTTCAGCAGTGAAGGATTGCTTGTGTTTTTTGGTTTTAAAACTGCCGACACAAAGATTTCCGAGCTCAGATTCTCTTGTACTCAGTTACTCAAATCTCCCTTTCCCAAGCACGGAGGCTGGAATTGAAATACAGAATAAAATAAAATTGAAACCCACTTTTTTTTTTGCCTTTCTGAATAATTTATAATCCAACTCTTAAATGGCATAAGTTAAAATCATGGCTTTATATCATGAATTGCATTTGGGGAAAGAGCCAGACAGAAAGGGAAGAGATAATTGGTAATCATAGCAACAAGTCTTGAGTGGTTACCTGAAATGCCTATTATTTTGGTTTTGTTTGAATCCTGGTCGACTTTCTTGTGGTTCACCCCATACCAACACGGTAAACTGATCACAGCATGCAGGCACTGTTGGGTCAGATGAGAAAGGAGTATTTTTTTTTCTTTCGGCTGTGTTAGCTAATCCCTCGGCTGATGTATAGCAGGTAGCAATGTCGATGAATGCACCTAAGCCCTTGCCCCCTCTTTGCTTTTCCCAATGTGTGAAACTACATGTATGAGTCATTCCATTTTTGTTGTTGTGCAGGATACTGTATGACCATCAGTTCCAATTCCCTTTTTCTCCCACACCATTCTCCAAACATCCGATAATATGATTATTGCACTCAGTCTGCCAGCGGAAGCTGTGGACGGGACACTGAATACTTGGGTATGAGCAGGATGAGTTATTGGTGTGAAGTTGATCCTTTCATTACACACACTACTAATCAAATGTTTTGTATACGTTTCAAATTTCATTTTGACAAAACAAGCACTGTAATTAAAGCTGTTAGAATAAAATCTAAGATTCCTTAACTTGATTCCTGCCCTTGTTGCAGTTTTTAATTCAATGCAGATGATGTGGGTAGACAATAAAATTTTCCACCTGTTCTTTGTAATGCCTTCCTTGTACTTCCTACAGCAATCTAGTATTTAAGTAATACTGATATTCAAACACTAATCAGCACCTTTCATTGGATACAAGAAAGTGTGAGAGCGACATGGTTAATCCTCCCAGATGCTGCTCTCAACAGGCCGTCAGTAATTTCCAGTAAACTAGTCAATTTGTTAGGGTGGTGCAGCTGCTGGAGCCAGGTTTGAGACTGACCTCGGGTGCAGCCTGTATGGCTACCACGTTATCCCTGTGGATTTCCTCTTGCATCCCAAAGAAGTGCAGGTTTATCGATTTATTGGACTTTGTAAGAATGAGCAGGGAATGGGTGCGAGTGGTAACAGGTATTCGATGATCAGCGTAGACTTGGTGGGCCAAAGGGCTTTTTTCAATGAATCACAAAGTCCCTTTAAGCAATGAATCTGGACATGGATTATTTGAACAGCATTTTATTTAATAAAACAATAAACATTTTTACATCTTGGGCCAAAAAATCTCTATAAGTAACTGCAATCCCTGCACTTAAAGGCAGGAACAGTGGGACTGCTGCTAGTTCAGGGGATAGATTTCTTTTAACCTGTCGCTAGTGCCTTAGATTAAAAGGCGTTAACAAAATTCACATGGCTAAATTCTAAACTGATAGGTAGCTGTGAAATACATTTGCTTCAGTCCCTAACTATTCAAGTTACTGATTCTTGGGAGATCATTCTGCCCAGTGAAGCAACCCTTGCTGCTAAGTCCAGCCTATAGATACAATGAGCATAGGGAGGTTCTACTGCTGTAGAATGAATATGTTATCTGCGCTGTTCATCTACTTCTTGCTCTGAACGGTGATGCTTCCTGGAAAATGTAGAAGAAAAATTGTTAGAAGGCAAAAAGTAAGTAACCAGTCCAAATAATGCACCTTCACCCCCCCCCCACAATGCAGTCACAAAAATAACGCACAAACACCATGCAGACAGCATCCGCGGTCAGGATCAAACCCAGGTCTCTGGCGTACCGCCACATCATTCACAATGAGCCTACATGGCTAAACCAGAATGGGAACTATGTCTTTGGACAACTGCCAGCTTGTCCTAAACACCATAAACAGAGGTGTTATGCTTATAAACTTGTGCTGCTTTGGTTAAATTTACAAAACTAAGTGAAAGTTCAAAAACAATTTGATCTTGTACTACTCTTGACTGAATCGGGCAGTTTCCATCAATTATAGGAAACTGGGTGGTGTGTAATTTAGAGCTAGTGTGGAAACGAGTCCGCGGCAACCAGAGATCACTCCGTACACAGACTATCCTACACACTAGGGACAATTTACAGAAGCCAATTAACCTACAACTCCACACATCTTTGGAATGTGGGAGGAAACTGGAGCACCCAGAGAATGGTCACAGGGAGAACGTACAAACTCCGTACAGACAGCACCCATAGTCGGGATCAAACCTGGGTCTCTGGCGCCATGAGGCAGCGACTCTACCACTGTCGCCCCCAAGTTCGTCTTGCAATGTTATTTTAAAATCTGCGTCCAACAAAATTAATGGAATAGTTTAATTGTTTTTAGCAATTTGCGGAAGATTTATTATTCACTTTTTTTCAATGGGCAGCACAGAGGGTAGAGCCGCTTCCTCACAGCACCAAGTGACCCAGGTTCAATCTTGACCTCAAGTGCTGTCTTGAGTTTGCACGTTCTTTGTAACCACATGGGTTTTCTCTGGGTGCTCCGCTTTCATCCCACATCCCAAAGGCGTGCAGGTTTGTGTGTTAATTGACCTCTAACGTGCACCTGGTGTGTAGGGAGTGAATGCAAATATGGGATTTAACAAACTAGGGTGAGTGATGAATGTATGGACCCAGTGGGCCTGTTTCCACGTTGTACCTGTAAACGCTTAAAACTGCTCTCATCATGCAGTTATTCATTCTTTACCTTCTCTTGACTTTGTTACACCAAACATCGTATCTACGATACGATAGAACCTTATTCACCCCTGGAGGGAAATTGGTCTGCTAGTTAGTTAGTTGACATACCATACTCCCAAGAATTACTTAAAACTCGTGCATGAATCCTACTTCACACTGTCCTTATCACCCATCTTTGTCAGTTTAGTGATACAGCAGAGAAACTGGCATTTTGGCCCACCGAGTCCGCTCCGACCAGCGATCCCCATACACCGCCCTACACGCACTAGGGACAACTTAACCAAAGCCAATTGACATTCAAACCTGTACATCTTTGCAGTGTGGGATGAAACCGGAGCAAATCTACGCAGGTCACTGGGAGAACATACAAACCAACAGCACCCGTGGTCAGGGTCGGACCCAAGTCTGGCGCCAGTAACAAAACCGCCACGCCACTGTGCCTCCAAGTTCTGACAAGAATGTTATTGCATGTAGGCGTGCTCTGTTATCTGTGACATCCCCAGCCCAACTGATTTAGTCCATCTCCTTTGCCTTAATTAAACATTAAAAGTCCTTTTCGATAATCGATAGTTATCCAATGAACATCTATTTCATCTTTTCATGGAATAATTATATTCCCATGCATCTTCTCAATAAGAGACACAGGGTGCAGAGAATGCTGGAATCTGGAGCAGATAAACTGCTGGAGGAATTTAGTGGATTAAACAGCAATGGTGAAGGCAAAGGAATAGTGGATTTTTCAGGTCATGACTGCACAAGGATGCAGAGGGGTAATGGCCAGTATAAAGAGAGAGAATGAGAGAGTGAGAGAGGCAAAGTGGAGGATATCTTAATTTTTTTTAAAGTTTAGAGATGCAGCGCGGACACCGGCCCTTCGGACCATCGAGTCCGCACCGACCAGCGATCTCCACACATTAACACTATCCTACACATACTAGGGACAATTTACACATACACCAAGCCAATTAACCTACATACCTGTACATCTTTGGAGTGTGGGAGGAAACCGAAGATCTCGGAGAAAAACCACGCTGTCACGGGGAGAACGTACAAACTCCGTACAGACAGCATCCATAGTCGGGATCGAACCCGGGTCTCTGGTGCTGTGAGGCACCAACTTTACCCCTGTGCTGCCCTGTGGGAATCTGAGATCTGAGAATTTTTTTTTTACAAGGAGGATGATGGATGCCTGGAACGCGCCACCGGTGGTAGTAGAGCCAGGTTTGAAAATGGTGTTTAAGGGACTTCACGGATATGCAGGGAACAGATCACATGTAGATTAGTTTAACAGCATCTTCTTCAGCACAGACATTGTGGGCCGAAGGACCTGTTCCTCTACTCTACTGTTCTATCAGAGGGGTGAGGCAAGTCCAGCCTCTTACTTTATTCTCGCTACCTTCCCTCTACGCTTAACTTAGAGACACAGCATGGAAACAGGTCCTTCGGCCCACCGAGTCCACATTGACCATCAATCGCTATTCTACGTTATCCCACTCGCCCAGTCCACTACACACCAGGGGCTGATTAACTAGCAAACTCGCACATCTGTGAGATGTGGGAGGAAACCCACGCCATCGCAGGTAGCACTTGCAAACTCCACACAGACAACACCCAAAGTCACTTCGGGAGGCACGGTGGCGCAGCGGTAGAGTTGCTGCCTCACAGCGCCAAAGACTCGGGTTTGATCCTGACTACGCTGGCTGTCTGTGTGGAGTCTGTATGTTCTCTCTGTGACTGTGTGGGTTTTCTCCGGGTGCTCCGGTTTCCTCCCACTCTCCAAAGACGAACAGGATTTTAGGTTAATTGTCGTCTAATTGGTTTCTGCAAATTGTAAGTTATCCTGTTTCCTCCCACACTCCAAATTGGCTTCCATGAATTGTAAATGATCGCGAGTGTGTAGGATAGTGCTAATGTACGTGGCGATTGTCATTCGGCGCGGACACGGTGGGCCGAAGGGCCCATTTCCGCGCTGTATCTTTAAAGTAATTCAGGTGCGAACCCGGGTCTCTGGCGCTGTGAGGCAGTAGCTCTCGTGGCTCAGTGGATCTGTCCTGATGCAGGTCTCGACCCATAATATCAACCATCCCTTTGTCTCCAGATGCTGCAAATGTACAATGCAAAGCCTGCCCCACATCACCCAGTGGCTTCCCTGGTATTTACCCGTCTCGATGCTTCGACTTTGGACAGGATTTCTCTTGGCTCTTGTGCTTCTTCTGCTTCTTCTTTTCCTTCTTTTCCCTTTTGTGTTTTTTCTCTTTCTTGTGTCGCTTATGGCCCACTGACCTGGAGTGTGAAAAAAAATATGGTGATGGGTTACACCGCGGCAGCACGGTGGCGCAGCGGTAGAGTTGCTGCCTTACAGCGTCGGAGACCCGGGTTCGATCCTGACTCGGGGTCTTGTCTGTACAGTTTATACCTTCTCCACGTCACGTGTGTGGGTTTTCCCCAGGATTGCCAGTTTCCTCCCGCACTCCAAAGGCGTACAGGTTTGTAGGTTAATTAGACATAGACATAGAAAATAGGCGCAGGAGGAGGCCATTCGGCCCTTCGAGCCAGCACCACCATTCATTGTGATCATGGCTGATCGTCCCCTATCAATAACCCGTGCCTGCCTTCTCCCCATATCCCTCGACTCCACTAGCCCCTAGAGCTCTATCTAACTCTCTCTTAAATCCAACCAGTGACTTGGCCTCCACTGCCCTCTGTGGCAGAGAATTCCACAAATTCACAACTCTCTGGGTGATAAAGTTTTTTCTCACCTCAGTCTTAAATTACCTCCACTTTATTCTAAGACTGTGGCCCCTGGTTCTGGACTCACCCCACATTGGGAACATTTTTCCTGCATCTAGCTTTTTTTCCTGCATCTAGCTTGTCCAGTCATTTTATAATTTTACATGTTTCTATAAGATGTCATGTACATCAATGATCTAGATGATGGGGTGGAAAATTGGATAAGTAAGTATGCAGATGATACTAAGATAGGGGGTGCTGTGGATAATGAACTAGATTTTCAAAGTCTACAGAGAGATTTGGGCCATTTGGAAGAGTGGGCTGAAAGATGGCAGATGGAGTTTAATGCTGATAAGTGTGAGGTGCTACATCTTGGCAGGACAAATCAAAATAGGACGTACAGGGTAGATGGTAGGGAATTGAGGAATGCTGTGGAACAGAGGGATCAAGGAATAACTGTGCATAGTTCCCTGAAGGTGGAATCGCATGTAGATAGGGTGGTAAAGAAAGCTTTTGGTATGCTGGCCTTTATAAATCAGAGCATTGAATATAGGAGTAGGGAAGTAATGTTAAAATTGTACAAGGCATTGGTATGACCAATTCTGGAGTATGGTGTACAATTTTGGTCGCCTAATTATAGGAAGGATGTCAACAAAATAGAGTACAGAGGAGATTTACTAGAATGTTGCCTGGGTTCCAGCAACTAAGTTACAGAGAAAGGTTGAACAAGTTAGGTCTTTATTCTTTGGAGCGCAGAAAGTTAAGGGGGGACTTGATTGAGGTCTTTAAAATGATGAAAGGGATAGACAGAGTTGACGAGGATAAGCTTTTCCCATTGAGGGTAGGAAAGATTCAAACAAGAGGACATGACATGAGAATTAAGGAACAGAAGTTTAGGGGTAACATGAGGGGGAACTTCTTTACTCAGAGAGTGGTGGCTGTGTGGAATGATCTTCCTGCAGAAGTGGTGGAGGCAGGATCGATTTTAACATTTAAAAGTAAAGTGGATAGGTATATGGACGGAAAGGGAATGGAGGGGTATGGTCTGAGTGCAGGTAGATGGGACTAGGGGAAAATAAATGGTCGGCATGGACTGGAAGGGCCGAGAAGGCCTGTTTCCGTGCTGTACTTGTTATATGGTTATAAGATCCCTCCTCATCCTGCTAAACTCCAGTGAATACAAGCCTAGTCTTTTCAATTGGCTTTGGTAAAATTGTAAATTGTGTGGAGGATAGTGCTCGTGCATGGAGATTGATGGCCGGCGCAGACTCGATGGGCTGAAGGGTCTGTTTCCACGCTGTATCTCTAAACTAAAAGGACACAGAGTAACTCAGCGGGTCAGGCAGCATCTGTGAAGAACATGGATAGGTGACGTTTCACAGAGTGCTGGAGTAACTCAGCGGGTCAGGCAGCATCTGTGAAGAACATGGATAGGTGACGTTTCACAGAGTGCTGGAGTAACTCAGCGGGTCAGGCAGCATCTGTGGAGAACATGGATAGGTGACGTTTCACAGAGTGCTGGAGTAACTCAGCGGGTCAGGCAGCATCTGTGGAGAACATGGATAGGTGACGTTTCACAGAGTGCTGGAGTAACTCAGCGGGTCAGGCAGCATCTGAGGAGAACATGGATAGGTGACGTTTCACAGAGTGCTGGAGTAACTCAGCGGGTCAGGCAGCATCTGAGGAGAACATGGATAGGTGACGTTTCACAGAGTGCTGGAGTAACTCAGCGGGTCAGGCAGCATCTGAGGAGAACATGGATAGGTGACGTTTCACAGAGTGCTGGAGTAACTCAGCGGGTCAGGCAGCATCTGAGGAGAACATGGATAGGTGACGTTTCACAGATTACCGAGGTAACTCAGCGGGTCAGGCAGCATCTGTGGAGAACATGGATAGGCGACGTTTCAGGTCAGGACCATTATTCAGACTGCTTAAAGGAGAGGGTACATAAAATGCTGGAGAAACTCAGCGGGTGCAGGAGTATCTATGGAGCGAAGGAGATAGGCAACGTTTTGGGCCAAAACCCTTCTTCAGACTGATGGGGGATGGGGGGAGGCGGGGGGAAGAAAGGAAAAAGGAGGAGCCCGAGGGCTGAGGGAGAGGTGGGAGGGGGAGGAGGCAGCCAGGGTTAACAGAATTGAGAAAATTCAATGTTTAAGCCCAGAGGATGCAGACTCCCCAAGCGGAATATGAGGTGCTGTTCCTCCAACTTGCGGTGTTGCTCACTCTGGCCGTGGAGGAGGCCCAGGACCGAGAGGTTGGATACGGAATGGGAGGGGGAGTTGAAGTGTTGAGCCAACGGGAGGTCGGGTTGGTTATTGCGGACCGAGCGGAGGTGTTCGGCGAAACGATCGCCAAGCCTCCGCTTGGTCTCACCGATATAGATCAGTGCTTAAAAAGAGATGTGTGCTGATTTTTTTAAACACAGAACAGTTCCGACCCGAAAGGTCCCCTATGCATGTTCTCCAGGGATGCTGCCTGGTCCGTTGGAGAACATGGATAGGTGACGTTTCAGGTCGTGACCCTTCTTCACACAAATGTTAAGAACCATGTTACTCTTGCACCGTAGCTCAAAATGGCACAGCTTATGGGATGGGCAGATTCAGCCAACTGTCCAATCACACCAGGCACGTGCCGTCAGGGTAGGCAAGGTAGGCACTGCCTACCCTGACTAAAATTATGAAATGGGAATTATTAAATATAAATAGTAAAGGCATGGGAGAATGATGCCTATGTAAGAGACCGATCTCTTAGGTAGGCATAATTCCCTGTGCCTTTCATCCGCAGCGCTTGTAACACGGGAAGCTCTGTGCAGCCCACGTGCCGTCGGCGCTGCCTGAAGCCGTCAATTTTAATCGGGGCTGAAGGCAGCAGAAATCCTGCCTTTGTAGCACTGCGCATGCGCATCAGTCTACTGCGCATGCGCATCAGTCTACCGCGCATGCGCAGCGCAAGTTTATTGGCGGGGTTTTCCACCATGGTTTGTCGTGTCCCAATGATTTGGTAAGTACATTTTGTGATTTATTTTTTTTAATACCGTATTTGCCGGGGTGTGGGGGGGTGTGGGAGTCGGAGTGGGGAGAAAGCTCCTTTCACAGCGTTTGGGGAGTCTGGCCCGGGGTAACGTTGCGGGGAGGGCACAAATATTATGAATGAGGGGTCGGGGGCATCCACTTGCGACGTTCCATGCAAGGGGGCATGAAATGACACTGCTCTGAGGCCGGGGGGGGGGGGGGGGGGGAGAGAGAGAGAGAGAAGTAGCTCAGGCGGCCGCCGGGCCGGACAGCGGAACCAGCCGCCACCTTAGCTCCAGAACCACCCGCCCACCTCTAGCAGCTCTCCATCTAAAAACCTCTCTCCTGCCGCTCGCTGGCCTCGCTCATGTCCTTAAATTCCGACAGCGCGATTGAGGTTACTCGGCTGTGGGAATTTAAGGATTTGCAGGAAGTCGCTGACATGAGTGAAGTCGGCGAACGGCAGGTGACAGGTGTTCAGACGGAGAGCACTGCCAAAGGTGAGCGGGCCAGCAGAAGGCGCTGAAGTGGTGGCCAGTTCAGCTGTCGGGTCCCGGTGGCCGCTCCCCGAGCTGCTTCAATCCCCAGCTACAGTCCGTGGCTTCGCACCCGGAGAGCTGCGGCCGCAGTGAGGGAGTGAAGATTCCAGCACTTTGTGATAAGTACTTCCTTGCGATTTTTACCATTGTTCCTCACATGTCCATCCTACAACCTCTGTATATCACTCAGACCCTCTAGTCCTGGCACCTTCCTCGTAAATGTTCTCTGCGTCCTTTCCAGCGCTGGCAGTATCCCCGACACCCTCCTTCTCAACACTCGTGCCCTCCCCACAACTTTACCCCTGTCACAGACTCTCCACACGCTGCAAAAGGCAAATTGAAATGTCACTGTTTTTATTTATTTATTTATTTATTTAACGGGGAGAACGATCTGCGCATGCGCGGTTTGCATTTGTTTTAAAGCGGACTGAGTGCCTACCCTGAGTAATTACTCACGGCACGTGCCTGAATCACACACAAATAGGAGAACATTATCCCCCCTTTTACGAGATCATCATCCACATCCATGAAAACATCAATGCCGTGTACGACAGTGATCACAACTTCTACTCAAGTGTGGATGGCCGTTGGCTCGCTAGGAGCGCATTCGCCCTTTGACGAGTCTTGTTTTTGGACCTGCTGGGGGTCCTACAACCCCCCCTCCTGCTGGGGGTCCACAACCCCCTCCACACCTGGCAAACCAGGTGAGGAAGACGGTTTACTTGCCAACTATCCAACCATGGTGCAGGTAGCATGGGATTACATGGTACCCGTGGCGGGGGGGGGGGGGGGAGGACGGACACACACACACTCCACCCCCCCCCCCCCCACTAGAAAAAACGTTTGCTCTCAACAAAATAAAGCCCCTCAATTATCGTGAATGCATCGCAATTGCATGCAGCTTACTGCAAGTACAGCTGAGGACTCTCTGAAAGTCTCCAGTGTTAATCCAACCCCATTTTAAACACAGGGCTATGTATCAATGAGCGGCAAACATCAACAACAGAAACTGGGGCACAGAGGACAAGAAATACTACATTCACACTGTGCAGGAAGGAACTGCAGATGCTGGTTTAAACCGAAGATAGACACAAAATGCTGGAGTAGCTCAGCAGCATCCCTGCAATGCTTCCACACCTCAAAGATGTTTTTTCCTGAAATAGAATCCCAAATTTCCTGGAATTCGATGGTATTTTTCAAATTGCTTCCTGCGTGCCATTTGTTGTTGGGTTTTTTTCGGGGGCACACGTCAACAACGTAAAGAGGAAAGACAGGTCTATAACTACACCGTATCTGCCTGCTTCTGTCACTCACTTGTAATGTTATGCAAGGCAGCTTTTGTTGTCTTTGTTTTTTTCAACATGCTCTCATGTCCCTCCTTCCCTCTCTTTCCCTCCCTCTCTCCCTCCCCCCCCCCTCTCTCTCCTTCCTTTTTTTCTCCCTCCGTCTCTTATTCCCTCTCTCCACCCCTCCCTCCCTCCCTGCCCCTTGAGCCCACCCACCGTTCTGTAAAATCGAAGCCAATCCCAATGGAACTGCAATCCCACTGGTAACCTTTCACCACTAGGCTTATCCAGAATTCTACCCCTGCCTGAAAAATAATCAAAGGCTCAACTTCCACTGAGGACGAGAATCCCAAAGACTCATTGTTATATGAGAATTTTCCCGGACAGTCTGTGACTCATAGCGCTGTGGTTATAGCGCTCCAGCTGGTAGCGCTACATTTAGAACTGCAGCTCTTTGTTTAAATTCCCATGCGTGAAACTGACAGCGCTCTGTTTACACCTTCGAGCGCCAAACTGGCAGTGCTGTGTGTATTACCTGTACACCCCTTCGCGGGCCGGGTGCGGAAATTCCCCGAAATTATTTAATTTCCCTAAAATTGCCTTCCCTAGAAGACAACCAGAATTTCCTGAATTTTGGGTCATTTCCTTCCAAGTGGAAACACTGCATCTCTGGAGAGAAGGAATGGGTGGCGTTTCAGGTCTAGACCCTTCTGCAGTTCAACGGAAGTTCAGCATGGAGAGGAGGTGGAATTTCTTTAGTCAGAGAGTGGTGAACCTGTGGAAGTCATTACTACTATAGGTCTTTATTCTCTGGAGCGCAGAAGGTTAGGGGGGGACTTGATAGAGGTCTTTAAAATGATGAGAGGGATAGACAGAGTTGATGTGGACAAGCTTTTCCCTTTGAGAATAGGGAAGATTCAAACAAGAGGACATGACTTTAGAATTAAGGGACAGAGGTTTAGGGGTAACATGAGGGGGAACTTCTTTACTCAGAGAGTGGTAGCGGTGTGGAATGAGCTTCCAGTGGAAGTGGTGGCGGCAGGTTCGTTGGTATCATTTAAAAATAAATTGGATAGGCATATGGATGAGAAGGGTATGGAGGGTTATGGTATGAGTGCAGGCAGGTGGGACTAAGGGAAAAAAGTTGTTCGGCATGGACTTGAAGGGCCGAGATGGCCTGTTTCCGTGCTGTAATTGTTATATGGTTATATGGTTACAGAAGGCCGTGGAGGCCAAGTCAGTGGATATTTTTAAGGCAGAGATGGATAGATTCTTGATTTGTACGGGTGTCATGGGGAGAAGGCAGGAGAATTTGGATTGAGAGTGGAAAATAGATCAGCAATGATTGAATGGAGGATTAGACTTGATGAGCCAAATGGCCTAATTCTGCTCCTATTACTTCTGAACATGAACTTCTGGATGTTGGGTAAAGGACAAAGTGCTGGAGTAACTCAGGGGGTCAGGCTGCATCTGCGGAAGGAATGGATGGGTGATATTTCTGATCAGGACTCTGCTTCGGACTGATTAGAGGGTAGAGGGCTGCAAAAGAGAGGGGGGGGGGGGGCGGCAGGGTGGGAGAATGCCTGTAAAGTGATGTGGATAGAAGCGAGGGAGTGTTGACAGGGAGATGGTTGAACGAAGATGGCTGGGGATGAAAAGGAGACAAAATGGCGTCAAGATAAAGAGGGGACACAACGATACAAAATCACGAGAGGAATAGATCGGGTAGACAGACGCACAGAGTCTCTTGCCCAGAGTAGGGGAATCGAGGACCAGAGGACATAGGTTCAAGGTGAAGGGGAAAAGATTGAATAGGAATCTTAAGGGGTAACTTTTTCCACACAAAGGGTGGTGAGTGCATGGAACGAGCAGCCAGAGGAGGTAGTTGAGGCTGGGACTATCCCAACATTTAAGAATTAGTTAGACAGGTACATGGATAAGACAGATGTTGGAGGGATATGGACCAAGGTGGGACCTGTGTAGCTGGGACATGTGGGCAAGTTCCACACTGTATCACTCTATGACTCTAGGAGAGAAATGTTAAGCTGAAGGGGGGGGGGGGGGGGCGGGAAACAACTGAACGGAAGCTACTTTTTGCCACTCCTGTCCTCTCACCTCTCGGTCTCCGGTTCTGCGCTCTCCTTCTCTGGTTTCCGCTTTTGACTCGCTGACTCCTCCTCCTCACTGCATTTGTGGTGCTGTAACAAGAGCAGAGAAGGCACGGATGACACTGGAAAGAGAAACTCGAGAACACAGGGACGTTGCACAACATCGGTGGAGGTAGTCAACAAGTGGGATAGTGCTAGTGTGCGGGGTGATCGCTGGTCGGTGTGGTCTCAATAGGCCCTTCGAGCCAGCACCGCCATTCAATGTGATCATGGCTGATCATCCCCAATCAGTACCCCGTTCCTGCCTTCTCCCCCATATCCCCTGACTCCGCTATCTTTAAGAGCTCTATCTAGCTCTCTCTTGAAAGCATCCAGAGAACCGGCCTCCACCGCCCACTGAGGCAGAGAATTCCACAGACTCACAACTCTCTGTGAGAAAAAAAGATGTAGTCTCCATTCCAAATGGCTTACCCCTTATTCTTAAACTGTGGCCCCTGGTTCTGGACTCCCCCAACATCGGGAACATGTTTCCTGCCTCTAGCGTGCCCAAACCCTTAATAATCTTATATGTTTCAATAAGATCCCCTCTCATCCTTCTAAACTCCAGAGTATACAAGCCCAGCCGCTCCATTCTCTCAGCATAAGACAGTCCCGCCATCCCGGGAATTAACCGTGTAAACCTACGCTGTACTCCCTCGGTGATCCAAAGGGCCCGTTTCCACGCTGTAGCTCTGATGAAGTCTAAATCGCAGATCTTGGACATGTGGAACGGCGGTAGAGTTACAGCCTTACAGCGGCGGAGACCCGCGTTCGATCCCGACTACGGGTGCTTGTCTGTACGGAGTTTGTACGTTCTTCCCGTGACCAGCGTGGGTTTCCTCCGGGATCTCCAGTTTCCTCCCACACTCCAAAGTCGTACAGGTTTGTAGGTTCATTTGATTGGTATAAATGTAAAATTGTCCCTCCTGCGTGTGTGTGTGTGTAGGGTAGTGTTAGTGTGCGGGGAGCATTGGTCGACGCGAACTCGGTGGGCCGAAGGGCCTGTTTCCACACTGTATCTCTAAACTAAGCTAAACCATTGTTCCTTGATTCCCCCCAGATATTTAAACGCTCACCCACTGAGGCAGCATCGATAATAGAGTTTAGTTTATTCATTTTAAGAGTACCTTGAGAGGAATAGATAGGGTACATTTCACAAGGATGTTGCCTGGACTCGAGAGCCTGAGCTATCGGGCGAGGTCGGGCACGCTCAGACTTTGTTCCTTGGAATGCAGGAGAATGAGGGACGATGTATAAAACTATATGGGGGGGGTAGATGGGGTGAACGCACAGATTTTCTTTACCCAGAGTAGGGGGAATCAAGTCAGAGTAGGGTCTAGGGTCTCAAGAAGGGTCTTTTGGGGGGGGGGAAGATTTAATAGGAACCTGAGGGGTAACTTTTTTTTCCACACAAAGGGTGGTGGGTGTATGGAACGAGCTGCCGGAGGAGGTAGTTGAGGCGGGGACTACGAACGCATGTTGGTCAGCTTGGGGATATTTCCATGCTGCACAACACTATATAGATTGAAGCAAGAAACTGCAGATGCTGGTTTACACAAAGTGAGGCAGTAACTTAGCAGGTCAGGCAAGCAATGAAGTCCTAGTTACATGGGCAAGTATTAGTTTATCCCAGAGCTTAGTTAACTAAATGTACATCATGGTAGCCTTGGTAGAATTTCAACTCGTATTTCTGGCCCATCCAGTCCAGTCAATTGGAATTCTCATCTAGTAACATAAGCTTTATGCTATCATTTCACACAGAGGGTGGTGAGTGCCTGGAATGCGCTGCCAGGGGTGGTGGTGGAGGTAGGTACGATCGTGGCGTTTAAGAGGCTTTTGGATAGGCACGTGGATATGCAGGGATATGGATTAAGCACGGGCAGCTCAGCGGCAGAGTTGCTGCCTTACAGCGCCAGAGAGTCGGGTTTGAACCCGACTACGGGCACTGTCTGCACAGAGTCTACGGTCTCCCCGTGGCCACGTGGGTTGTCTCTGGGAGCTTTGGTTTCCTCCCACACTCCAATGGCGTACAGGTTTGTGGGTTAATGGCTTTGGTATAAGTGTAAATTGTCCCTGGTGTGTGTAGGATAGCGTTAGTGTGCGGGGATCGCTGGTCGGCGCGGACTCGGGCCGAAGGGCCAGTTTCCGCGCTGTATCTCTAAACTAAACTAAAGGTAGATAAGTGTTTAAGAAAGAACTGCAGATGCTGGAAAAATCGAAGGTAGACAAATTGCTGGAGAAACTCAGCGGGTGAGGCAGCATCTATGGAGCGAAGGAATCAGTGACGTTTCGGGTCCAGACCCTTCTTCAGACTGATGTGGGGGTGGGGGGCGGGAAGAAGCTTAGGCAGATAAGAGCTGGTCTTGGCATCACGTTTGGCATGGATATCGTGGGCTGAAGGGCCTGTTCTTGGGCTGTACAATTCTATAGTCTATCATATCCCTCCAGACAGGCACAATTCATCAGTCAGTACCAGATGGTCAGCTATTACGAGTTCAACTTTAATTACAGAAAATGTGGCATTCCTTACCGTGAAGATGGCCAGTCCAAGTTTGGCTGCTTCTCGGTCTTCCTTGGTTAGAATCATCCTGGAACTCGTGCTGCTGCAAGGGGGACAGGTTGAATTAGAGAGTCGTACCCACAGCAAGGAGGCACCCCTTCGGCCCACTGAGTCCACACCCACCAAACACCCCACCACGCTAGTTAGTTCTAGGACATTCAGAGTCTCTCTGAGGATCCTTCAGTCCTTCTACTCTGGGGCTGTAGAAAGCATCTTGTCCGGTAACATCTCAATCTGGTTTGGGATCAGCTCTGCCCAGGACAGGAAGGCTCTGCAGAGAGTAGTGCGTTCGGCCGAACGCACCACGGGAACTACAGTCCCCCCCCTGCAGGACCTATACACCAGGAGGGGCAGATCCAGATCATGAAGGACCCCGACCACCCCAGCAACGGACTGTTCCAGCCGCTACGGTCAGGCAAGCGTCTCCGCTGTCACGCTGCGAAAACAGAGAGGATGAGACGGAGTTTCTGCCCACAGGCCATCAGGACTGTAAACTCTGATCTCACCGGGGCGTAAAGACTGTTGCGTCTTCTTTTTAAAAAAAATGTAAATACTGGTTCTGTACTGTTGTTCTGCACAATCCCGCAGGCATTGCCACTTTCATTTCACGGTACATCTTGTACAAATAAAGTGGACTTGGCTTGACATCTATTCCCAACACTCAATTTACCGAGGGCCAATTAAGCTACAAATCTGCGCGTCTTTGGGAAGCGGAGTGAAACCAGAGCACCCGGTCATGGGGAGAAGAGAGGCGGCACAGTTGGCGCAGCGGTAGAGCTGCTGCCTTACAACACCAGAGACCCGGGTTCGATTCTGACTACGGGTGTACACAAAAAATGCTGGAGAAACTCAGCGGGTGCAGCAGCATCTATGGAGCGAAGGAGATAGGCGACGTTTCGGGCCGAAACCCTTCCTCAGACTCTGACTGCTGTCTGTACGGAGTTTGTAGGTTCTCCCCGTGACCTGCATGGGTTTTCTCCTGGTGCTCCAGTTTCTCCCCACATGCCAACGGCGTACAAGGTTGTCGGTGAATTGGCTACTGTAACTTGTCCCTCCTGCGTAGGACAGGGTGACTGCTGGTCTGCCCAGTGGGAAGAAGGACCCGTTTCTACGCTGCGTTGCGAAACTAAACATCTATGCTAGTCCAACCTGCCCGGATTTGGCCCATGTCCCTTTAAACCTTTCCTATCCATGTACCTGTCCAAATGTGTAGGAAGCAACCTGTAGATGCTGGTGTGTCCCAAAGATAGGCACAAGATACTGGAGCAACTCAGCGGGTCCTTGTACACCGGCCACTGAAAGTTGGCGTGCAGGTACCAGCAGGCAGCGAAGGAAGTTAATGAAATGTTGGCCTTCATAACCTACATTATTGGAAGGACATTATTGCCATAGAGGGAGTGCAGCAAAGGTTCACCAGACTGATTCCTGGGATGTCAGGACTGTCTTATGAACAAAGACTGCATAGACTCGGTTTATACTCTCTAGAATTTAGGAGATTGAGAGGGGATCTTATAGAAACTTACAAGATTCTTAAGGGGTTGGACAGGCTAGATGCAGGAAGATTGTTCCCGATGTTGGGGAGGACCCAGGACAAGGGGTCACAGTTTAAGGATAAGGGGGAAATCCTTTAGGACCGAGATGAGAAGGAATTTTTTCACACAGAGAGTGGTGGGTCTCTGGAACTCTCTGCCACAGAGGGTAGTTGAGGCCAGTTCATTGGCTATATTTAAGAGGGAGTTAGATGTGGCCCTTGTGGCTAAGGGGATCAGAGGGTATGGAGAGAAGGCAGGTACGGGATACTGAGTTGGATGATCAGCCATGATCATATTGAATGGCGGTGCAGGCTCGAAGGGCCGAATGGCCTACTCCTGCACCTAATTTCTATGTTTCTATAACAAGAGGATTACAGAATAGGAGTAAAGAGGTTCTTCTGCAATTGTATAGGGCTCTGGTAAGACCACATCTGGAGTATTGCGTACAGTTTTGGTCTCCTAATTTGATGAAGGACATCCTTGTGATTGAGGCAGTGCAGCGTAGGTTCACCAGATTGATCCCTGGGATGGCGGGACTGTCATATGAGGTAAGATTGAAAAGACTAGGCTTGTATTCACTGGAGTTTAGAAGCATGAGGGGGGACCTTATAGAAACATATAAAATTATAAAAGGACTGGACAAGCTAGATGCAGGAAAACTGTTCCCAATGTTGGGCGAGTCTAGAACCAGGGGCCACAGTCTTAGAATAAAGGGGAGGCCATTTAAGACTGAGGTGAGAAAAAACGTTTTCACCCAGAGAGTTGTGAATTTATGGAATTCCCTGCCACAGAGGGCAGTGGAGGCCAAATCACTGGATGGATTCAAGAGAGAGTTAGATAGAACCCTAGGGGCTAGTGGGGAGATGGGGAGAAGGCAGGCACGGGTTATTGATTGGGGACGATCAGCCATGATCACAATGAATGGCGGTGCTGGCTCGAAGGGCCTCCTCCTGCACCTATCTATGTTTCAGGAGAGAAGGAATAAGCGACGTTTCGAGGGAGACCCTGACTCTCAGACTGAAGAAGGGGTTCAATCCGAAACGTCACCCATTCCTTCTCTCCAGAGATGCTGCCTGACCCGCTGAGTTACTCCAGCATTTTGTGACCGTCTTTGGCTTTCCATCTATGCTCAGTTTACCCAAGCTGAGAGATGCAGTGCCAACTGTGTCTTGACCTGAAACGTCACGTGTCCATTGTCAGGCAGCACCGCTGGGAGAACATGGAGAGATCACCTGTCCAGGTTCTCCAGAGATGCTGCATGACCCGCCGAGTTACTCCAGCATTTTGTGTCCACCTTTGATTCAACCAGCATCTGCAGTTCTTCCTTACATATTACTTGTCGGGCCTTGTCCCATCCCCCCCCCCCCACCTCTTTTTTTCCAGCTTTCTGCCCTCACCTCGTGCAATTCATTGCCACAGAAGGCTGTGGAGGCCAAGTCAATGGCTGAGATGGATAGATTCTCAATTAGTACGGGTGTCAGGGGATATGGGGAGAAGGCAGGAGAATGGGGTTGAGAGGGAGAGGTAGCTCTGCCACGATTGAATGGCGGAATAGGCTTGATGGGCCGAATGGCCTAATTCTGCTCCTACCGCTTGTGAACACCCGACACGAAACGCTGCCCGAGCACTCCCTCCACAGACGCTGCTTTTGACCCACTGAGTTCCTCCAGCACTGGGTTTTTTTTTTACTGTGACCCAGCATCTGCAGTTGCGTTCTTCCTACCGTGAACTGCCGAGGCCAAGCACCCGGTCAACGTCTTTGTTATCTGGGTCCGCACCCTCACGCTTGCACACCTCGGCCAGCTCCTGAAACCAGACAACATTGTGGTTTGAAAGGGCCGCATGCTGGAGGCAATGTGGCCATACAGACGCAAATCATGCACACAATCTTCCGGTGTTGCCCAAAAATAGAACCATTTTGGGACAGAGTGAATTCAGGATTAAAGGACAATAGATAATAGACAATAGGTGCTCAAATGATCCCATTCAATGTGATCATCCTCAATCAGTACCCCGTTCCTGCCTTCTCCCCATATCCACTGACTCCGCTATTTTTAAGAGCCCCGTCTAGCTCTCTCTTGAAAGCATCCAAAGAACCGGCCTCCACCGCCCTCTGAGGCAGAGAATTCCACAGACTCACCACTCTCTGTGAGAAAAAGTGTTTCCTCATCTCCGTTCTAAATGGCTTACCCCTTATTCTTAAACTGTGGCCCCTGGTTCTGGACTCCCCCAACAGGATATACAGTCTCCAAGAAGTGTTCAAGAATTTTATACCTGGGTAATATAACTACAGTGGTGCTGAAGGAAGCCCATTACTTGGTTAAAATCCTACTCACAGCTGGCAGAAAGGCCATTACAAGAAACTGGCTTGCAGTGGACACACCCAGACTTAGGCAATGGTTAGACATAGTACAGGAAATATTTGTCATGGCGAAAATGACATATTCTCTAGTAGTGAAAGAGGACGGGTTTAACAGAAAATGGGGGAAATGGATTAGGTATAGAAATAAAGACATCAACACTGTATAATTTTATTGACAATAATGTAAGTTATTGGAAAATGTTTTAATATGAAAATAGTTCTGTATACTGCATCATTAATTGTAAACTGAACCCCCCGCTGCACTGTTGTACGTTTCACTGCATTGTTGTGTGTTTCGTTGTTATAGTTGTGTGTTATTTGTGTATGCATAAAAGCAATAAAGACTAAAGTGAAGAGAAAAAAAAGGCCACATCTTGCCACTTTGCTTTCGACTTTAGAGATACAGCGCGGAGACAAGCCCTAAGAGTCCGCGCTGATCAGCGGTTCACCAGCGGTGTCCAACACTCGAGGGACCCCCGGCTATCTTTGATCAGACTTGACCCCGGTAAATGTGACAATAAACCAAATCATGACTCCATCAGACCCGGGTTCAATCTTGAATACGGGAGCTGTCTGTACAGAGCTTGTATATTCTCCCCGTGACCGCATGAGTTTCCACGGGGTGATTCAGTTTCCTCACACACACTAAAAACAATAGACAATAGGTGCAGGGAAAGGCCATTCGGCCCTTCGAGCCACCACCGCCATTCACTGCAATCATGGCTGATCATCCACAATCAGTACCCCGTTCCTGCCTTCTCCCCATATCCCCTGACTCCGCTATCTTTAAGAGCTCTATCTAGCTCTCTCTTGAAAGCATCCAGAGAATTGGCTTCCACTCCCTTCTGAGGCAGAGAATTCCACAGATTCACAACTCTCTGGGTGAGAAAGTTTTTCCTCATCTCCGTTCTAAAACGTAAAGGTTTTAAGGTTAATTGGCTTCGGTAAAAATTGTAAATTTTCCCTAGTGTGTAGGATAGTGTTGGTGTATGGGTAATCACTGGTCGGTGTGGACTCAGTGGGCTGAAGGGCCTGTTTCTATGTAGTATCTCTATAGTAGAATCTTCTATGTAGACGTTATAAAGTAACGTCTAATCAATCTGCAGGAGGGTCCCAACCTGAAATGTTATCTGTCCATTCTCTCACCAGATGCTGCCTGACCCACTGAGTTCCTCCAGCACTTTGTAGTTTGCAAAACACACACACACACACGACACACACACACATTCTACCCCATGGGGTTCAAAACATGAAACACTGGCAAATTCAGTTATATCACGAGGACTGGAATACAAAAACAGAGATGTAATGCTGAGGCTCCCTATACGGCGCTGGTCAGGTCGTATTTGAAGTACTGTGAACAAATTTGGGCCTCATATCTGAGGAAGGGTGTGCTGCCTTTGGAGAGGGTCCAGAGGAGGTTTACGAGAATGATCCCAAGAATGAGTGGGTTAACCTATGATGAGCGTTTGACCGCACTGGGCCTGTACTCGCTGGAGTTTAGAAGGATGAAGGGGGACCTTATTGAAACTTACAGAATAATGAAAGGCTTATATAGAGTGGATGTGGAGAGGATGTTTCTGCTGGTGGGAGAGTCTAGGACCAGAGGTAATGGTATCAGATTTAAAGGGCGCTCTTTAAGGAAGGAGATAAGGAGAATTTATTTTTAGTCAGAGGGTGGTGAATCTGTGGAATTCTTTGCCACAGGGGGCTGTGTAGGCCAAGTCAGTGGATATTTTTATGGCCAGTTCTTGATTTTCTGGGGAGAAGGCAGGAACGGGTTACTGATTATGGATGATCAGCCATGATCACAATGAATGGCGGCGCTGGCTCGAAAAGCCGAATAGCCCACTCCTGCACCTACTGTCTATTGATTAGAACGGGTGTCATGGGTTATGGGGAGAAGGCAGGAAAATGGGATTAGAAGGCAGAGATCAGCCGAGATTGAATAACAGAGTAGGCTCGATGGGCCAAATGGCCTAATTCTACTCCTATAACTTGTGAAAGATATATAGAGGAGCACATTGTGGCTATAATGACACTCCTAAAGGTCATAGTCATGCAGGAAGGAAACAGGCCCTTCGGCCCAACTCATGTATGCCGACCAAGATGCCCCATCTAAGCTAGTCCCACTTGCCTGCATTTGGCCCACATCCCTCTAAACCTTTCCTATCTAGGTCCTTCCTAAAGTCTGAAGAAGGGTCTCGACCCGAAACGTCACCCATCCCTTCTCTCCAGAGATGCTGCTTGTCCAGCTGAATTACTACTCCAGCATGTGATATCTATCCGTGTCTTTTAAATGCTGTTATCGTACCTGCCCTAACTACCTCCATTCCGTAGTCCCACCACCCTCTGTGTGAAAAAAACACCCCTCAGGTTCCTATGAAATCTTCCCCCCCTCCTCCCCCTCACTTTAATCCGATGGCCTCTGGTTCTTAAATCGCCTACTCTGGTGAAAGACTGTGCAGCTACCCAGCTGTTAGACACAATTAATTCTACACACAGTTTGGTTTTGACCTATAGTGCATACTGCTTACCTCTTTGGTCACACCAGTGGGTTTCCTTTTGGGATTCTTGTACCCTCTAACAGAAAGAGAAACAAAACAAAAACAACAGAAAAATCACACCACATTTATGCAAGCACACAAAGGTTCGTAAGTGATAGGAGCAGAATTAGGCCATTCGGCCCATCAAGTCTACTCCGCCATTCAATCATGGCTGATCTATCTCTCCCTCCTAACCCCATTCTCAATGGACAATAGACAATAGGTGCAGGAGGAGGCCATTCGGCATTTTGAGCCAGCACCGCCATTCAATGTGATCATGGCGGATCGTCCACAATCAGTACCCCGTTCCTGCCTTCTCGCCATATCCGCTGACTCTGCTATCTTTAAGAGCCCTATCTAGATCTCTCTAGAAAGTATCCAGAGAACCGGCCTCCACTGCCCTCTGAGGCAGAGAATTCAACAAAATTCCTGCCTTCACCCCATAACCCCTGACACCCGTACTAATCAAGAATCTATCTATCTCTGCCTTAAAAATATCCATTGACTTGGCCTCCACAGCCTTCTGTGGCAAAGAATTCCACAGGTTTGTAGGCTAACTGGCTTGGTATGATTATAAATTGTCCGTAGTGTGTGCAGGGTATTGTTGGTGTGCAGGGATCGCTGGTCAGCACAGACTCGACCAAGATGTCCAATCTTTGGTCATTCTGGTGAATTCCACCGATTCACTGCCCTCTGACGAAAGAAATTCCTCCTTAATTCCTTCATAAAGTAACTTGCTTTAATTCTGGAAGCAGTGGCCTCTGTTCCTGGACTCTCCCACTAGTGGAAACATCCTCTCCACACCCACCCTATCCAGGCTGTTAATCGGGTGGGATAAGGGGGGTTACAGGAGGGGTGTGACGAACTGGGATTGTGGAGCTGAGGGGGAGGCCCAAGAGAAGTACATAAAGTAATGGATAGGGTGAAGAGTCAGAACTTTTCTCCTCTTTTCATTGCCAATTCAGTTTCCCAGAGTAAACTAGACGCCAGTCTGCGAAGGCCTACGTGATCTCCCGGTTACTAACCCTTTTAGCTCCCTTCCCATCCCATACTGACCTTTCTGTCCTGGATATCCTGCATTGCCAGAGTGAAGCCACACGCAAACTGGAGGAAACACCTCTTCACCCAGAGAGTTGTGAGTCTGTGGAATTCTCTGCCTCAGAGGGCGGTGGAGGCTGGTTCTCTGGATACTTTCAAGAGAGAGCTAGATAGGGCTCTTAAAGATAGCCGAGTCAGGGGATATGGGGAGAAGGCAGGAACGGGGTACTGATTGGGGATGATCAGCCATGATCACATTGAATGGCGGCTCTGGCTCAAAGGGCCGAATGGCCTACTCCTGCACCTATAGTCTATTGACTGTAAATGTTCCCTAATGTGAATGATAGGGCTAGTGTACGGGGTGATTGCCGGTCCTGTTTCCACTCTGTCCCCCCCACACTTAACTAAATCTAAACAGCGGGATACAAAGTGCTGGGGTAACTCAGCAGGACAGGCAGCATCTCTGGTGGACCTGGATCCGTGATCTATCTATGTTCTCCAGTCTTCTTCTTTCGTGTCCATCTTCCATGTTTCAAATGTTGACATCGCTGTCATCGTCCATCCTGAAAAGGACCCAAGTTTCCAGTGAAGCTGCCTGTTCTGCTGAGTTACTCCAGCACTGTGTCCTTTAGTTTAAAGATGCGGCATGGAAACAGGCCCTTCAGCCCGCCAAGTCTACATCGACCAGCAATTAGGGACAATTTACAGAAGTCCATTAACCCACAAACCCAGTAGACACGCTGGAATAACTCAGCGGGTGAGGCATCTTTGGAGAGAACGAATGGGCGGCGTTTCGGGTCGAGACCCTTCTTTAACCGACAATCCCGCACGTCTTTGGAATTTGGCAGGAAACTGGAGCACCCGGAGGAATCCCACGCGATCACAGCGAGAACGCACAAACTCCATACAGGCAGCACCTGTAGTCAGGATCAAACACGTGTGTCTGGCGCTGTGAGGCAATGTGCCACCTTTGTATAGTTCCTTGTAGTCTGTAGTTCCTTGCTTCAACATTAAACCAAACAACCGCAGAAGGCTGCGGTGGTCAATGGATATTTGTAAGGCAGAGATAGATAGATGATATTGCCTGCTCGATTAGAGCGGGTGTCAGGGGTTATGGGGAGAAGGCAGGAGAATGGGGTCCGGCGGGAGAGATAGATCAGCCATGATTGAATGGCGGAGTAGACATGATGGGCCGAATGGCCTAATTCTGTTCCTATCAGTTATGAACAGTCTATGGAACCTAGCACAAGCCTTCGGCTGGGGGAGGTAATGGGGGGGGGGGGGGGGGGGGGAGATGTGGGACTCACAGCGCTGCCATGAGTGCTTCTTGCTCAGCTTTTCGAACGGCCGTCAGCTCCTCCGCCCGGGACTGCGCCCCCTCCGTCTGCTTCCCCTTCGCGTACCAGGTGAGGTCCCGCCCTTTCTGCCACCGGCCGACCGGTGCCATCAGCGAGTTTCCTGCACGCCGCCAAACACGAGCCAGATATTTATTCAGAAACATCGAAAGTAGGTGCCGGAGTAGGCCATTCGGCCCCCTAGAGCCAGCACCGCCATTCAACACGATCGTGGCTGATCATACCAAAATCAGTACCCCGTTCCTGCCTTCTCCCCATATGCCTTAATTCCGTTAGCCCCAAGAGCTCTATCTAACTCTCTCTTGAATACACTATTGAATATTTTAATACTAATATAATAAATCCAGCGCAGTTGATTTAATGCTTCCATTCCAGGCAATTACTCCCTGCTAGCCGCAGACGCAGATCCACAATCACTCCACACGCTTACATCTCCACTCCCACAGCATCATTTCTCACTTTACACAGTCGACGCCTCGAGTGTAATCATGTATTGTCTTTCCACTGACTGGTTAGCACTTAACAAAACCGTTTCACTGTACCCCGGTACACGTGACAATAAACTAAACAGCTGGTAGAGCCGCCACCTCTCAGAGCCAGAGACCCAGGTTCGATCCTGACTATGGGCGCTGTCTGTACGCAGTTTGCACGTTCTCCCCGTGACCGTGTGGTTTTCCTCCGGGTGCTCCGGTTTCCTCCCACACTCCAAAGACGTACAAGGTTTGTAGGTTAACTGGCCTCTGCAAATTGCCCCTCGTGGGTGCAGGATAGAACTGGTGTGGCCGGCCGGCATGGACTTGGTGGGCTGAAGGTGTCGATCAGTCACTTTTGCTGACTTGATCCATGTCTGGTTTTGCTATTACCGATCTGATCCATGATCTATGCCAGGTCTCCAATAGACCATCTTGTGGTATATGCATTAGCTAAGATGTTTAAGAAGCAACTGCAGATGCTGGAAAATCGAAGGTAGGCAAGAATGCTGGAGAAACTCAGCGGGTGAGGCAGCATCTATGGAGCGAAGGAAATAGGCAACGTTTGAAGAAGAGTCTCGACCCAAAACGTTGCCCATTTCCTTCGCTCCATAGATACTGCCTCACCCGCTGAGTTTCTCCAGCATTCTTGTCTACCATGCATTAGCTAAGGGTCAGTTTGATCTTCGATGCAGTACCTGGCAAACGCTAATGCTATGGGCTCTACGTACTCTTAATAAAATACTTTATATGAAGTTAAACCACTGAGTGTCCTCACACTTCTTTACAGAAGGGCCTGTTTTTGTGCAGTAATGAAGTCTAAATCACAGACCATTTCAAGCAGAGTGGTCAAAACAGAATGGCAGTGGCGAGGGAGCGCTGCTCTCTCAGGGAATGGCAGCAGCCCTTATCCACAGGATCAGCCCATCCAGCTTTAGACCGACAGCGCGGAAACAAGCCCTTCGGCCCATCGAGTCTGTGTGGACCAGCGATCACTAGTACTGTCCTACACACTAGGGACAGACAATTCACAATGTGGGAGGAAACCGGGGCACCTGGAGAAAACCCACGCACCTCATCCCTCTCTCTGTCCCCCCCCCCCCCCTCCTCTCTGTCCTCTCTCTCACCCCTGGAGCTCTCTCTCTCTCTCTCCCCCCTCTTCCCTCCCCCCACCCCCACTCCCCCTTCCTCTCTCCCCCTCCTTCTATCCCTCCCCCCCCCCCCCTCTTCTCACCCAGGTAGTTCTCCCGGTGTTTGTCGGCCTTCACCTCCTCCCAGGTGAACTGATCCTGGCCGCCGCGCACCCCGCCCCGGGCCGAGCCCATCACTGCTGCTCCCAGCGTCGCCGCTGCCCTTCCCGTCTCTCCCCGGGCACGTCCGGCGCAACTGGATGATGACGCCATCCTCACACCGTCGCCATCTTATTGCGGGGCATCGTAGCCACCGTCGTCTTGCTGCGGGGCAACATCGTCGCCGCCATCTTACTGCGGGGCATCTTCACCTCCGCCATCTTCCTGCGGGGCATCGTCGCCACCACGAGTCTGAAGAAGGGTCTCGACCCGAAACGTCGCCTATCTCCTTCGCTCCTTAGATGCTGCTGCACCCGCTGAGTTTCTCCAGCTTTTTGTGTATCATCGTCGCCACCAACACTGCTGTCGCCATCTTACTGCGGGGCATCTTCACCGCCGCCGTCGCCATCTTACTGCGGGGCATCTTCACCTCGCCACCGCCGCCGCCATCTTACTGCGGGGCATCTTCACCGCCGTCGTCGCCATCTTACTGCGGGGCATGTTCACCGCCGCCGTCGCAATCTTACTGCGGGGCATGTTCACCACCGCCATCTTACTGCGGGGCATCTTCACCGCCGCCGTCGCCATCTTACTGCGGGGCATCTTCACCGCCGCCGTCGCCATCTTACTGCGGGGCATCTTCACCGCCGCCGCCGCCATCTTACTGCGGGGCATCTTCACCGCCGCCGTCGCCATCTTACTGCGGGGCATCTTCACCGCCGCCGTCGCCATCTTACTGCGGGGCATGTTCACCACCGCCATCTTACTGCGGGGCATCTTCACCGCGCCACCTAAAAAAAGGGGCATCGTCGCCACCGCCGCCGCCATCTTACTGCGGGGCGTGTTCACCACCGCCGTCGCCATCTTATTGCGGGGCATGTTCACCACCGCCATCTTACTGCGGGGCATCTTCACCGCGCCATCTAAAAACGGGGCATCGTCGCCACCGCCGTCGTCGCCATCTTACTGCGGGGCATCGTCGCCAGCACCATCTACGACGGGGCATCGTCGCCACCACCACCGCCGCCGCCGCCATCTTGTTGCGGGGCATGGTCACCACCGCCGCCGCCATCTTGCTGCGGGGCATTTTCGCCACTGACGCCGCCATCTTGCTGCGGGGCATTTTCGCCACCGCCGCCATCTTGCTGCGGGGCAACGCATGTTCGCCACCGCCGCCATCTTGCTGCGGGGCATCGCCACTGACGCCGCCATCTTGCTGAGGGGCGCCACTTTTAACCCAAACAGAGACATGAAAGCTGGAGTAACTCAACGGGACAGGCAGCATCTCCGGAGAGAAGGAATGGGTGACGTTTCGGGTCGAGACCCTGCTTCAGACTGAGAGTCAGGGGAGAGGGAGACGAGAGATATAGACGGTGATGTGGAGAGATAAAGAACAATGAATAGACGATATGCAAAAAGTATCGATGACAAAGGAAACAGGCCGTTGTGTAGCAATGTTACAAAATTTTGAGATTTAAAAAATCAAGTCTGCAATTTATCCCATCAGATAAAGCATAAAAATAAGTTTAATTTGACACCTAATTCACTTTCATATCTACAGTATTAAAAACGTTAGAGCCATTTTCATACTCGGAATTTAGCAACTTGCTTCCTATTGCTTTTCTATTGACTTGTCACAAAAGTTGTGATCAAGGACAGTCAAAAGCCCATAACTTCCTTAAAATTTAAGAGACCTGAAAGAAATTTTCAGTTATTATAGATTGAAGCATTCTGAAACAAATATGAAACAATCTTACTTGGATGACCTGAAATTAAAGCATATAATTAGTTAGTTACCCAATTGTAGCCAATTACAAAATTCAATTACTAGATCTAAACATTTATCCATTTCTTAAGAAAAAATTAAAAACAAATTTAAAGCCTAAGTGTCCAATTAACAGTCACACAATAATTCACAATAAAACATGATTTTTAAATCTAATTGGCATTAATTTATCGGCCAAATTGAAGGAATTCAGTGTTTAATGCCTGTAAATTAATGGGCATTTTAAACAGCTTGCGAGTGGGATTTTATGGAACGCGCTGCATTGGAACGTTGCGGTTACGGTGAATTTAAACCCCATATCAGCAGGAAAAATTCTGACAGTTCATATGGGGGCTAAATCACCGTTTCGCAACATGAAATATTGATTAAAGTCCCCTAAAAAAGCAAGTTTATATGAAAAAATAAACAGCTTTCACTTACCTGTCCCCTACGTAAAATCCGTCCCGTTGTCGGCGTTCACGGCATTGGGAGCTAATTTTTATTTTACTGCAGCAATTAAATAGTCGGACGATTTATTTTAAAAAAAGGACTTACCGGCAGTCGGAACGAATCTCCAAAAATAGCTCGTGCTCCGAGAAAATAAAGCTCCGGATTGCAAGGGGAAAACGGCATTGCAACCCCGCCCACCCTTAAAGGCACTAAAGTCGCGCACACGGCCAGCGGCAGAACTGCAGCACCGCTAAAGGTAAGTTTTGTAACATACCTACATTGTTAGCTGTGGGCCAGGTGGGAACAAGGTCATAAGTGATAGGAGAAGAATTAGGCCATTCGGCCCATCAAGTCTACTCCACCATTCAATCATGCCTGATCTATCTCTCCCCACCCAACCCCATTCTCCTGCCTTCTCCCCATAACTCCTGACACCAGTACTAATCAAGAATCTATCTATCTCCGCCTTAGAAATGCCTAATGATAAGCAAAGATTATAGAGGAGGGCAGCACGGTGGCGCAGCGATAGAATACCTGCCTCATAGCGCCAGAGACCCGGGTTCGATGCCGACTACAGACGCTGTCTGTACGGAGTTTGCCCGTTCTCCCCGTGACCGGGTGGGTTTTCTCCGAGTTCTTCGGTTTCCTCCCACACTCCAAAGACGTACAGGTATGTAGGTTAATTGGTCTGGATGTAAATTGTTCCTAGTGTGTGTACGATCGTGTTAGTCAAGTCAACTTTAGTCGTCACATATACATACAAGATGTACAGTGAAATGAAATTGGCAATGCCTGCGGGATTGTGCAGAACAACAGAACAGAACCAGTATTTACATTTTAAAAAAAGACACAACAGTAAATTAGTCCCATAATCTCTCCATTAGTGAGATTACAGTTTACAGTCCTGATGGCCTGTGGGAAGAAACTCCGTCTCATCCTCTCTGTTTTCGCAGCGTGACAGCGGAGACGCTTGCCGGACCGTAGCGGCTGGAACAGTCCATTGCTGGGGTGGTCAGGGTCCTTCATGATCTGGATCTGCCCCTCCTGGTGTATAGGTCCTGCAGGGGGGCGAGTGTAGTTCCCATGGTGTGTTCGGCCGAATGCACTACTCTCTGCAGAGCCTTCCTGTCCTGGGCAAAGCTGTTCCCAAACCAGATCGAGATGTTACCGGACAAGATGCTTTCTACAGCCCCAGAGTAGAAGGACTGAAGGAACCCAGAGAGACTCTGAATTTCCTCAGCTGCCTGAGGTGGTAAAGGCGCTGCCTTTCCTTTCTCACCAGCGCGGCGGTGTGCGTTGTCCATGTCAGATCCTCTGTGATGTGGACTCCCAGGCATTTAAAGCAGCTCACCCTATCCACAGTAGCCCCGTTTATCCCCGGTGGCGTGTACGTCATCGGATGTTGAGCCCTTCTAAAGTCCACAATCAGCTCCTTAGTTTTTGTGCCATTCCAGAGGAGGCTGTTGTCCTGACACCAGAGTGCCAGATCAGCCACCCCCTCCAGGTAGGCCTTCTCATTGTTATCGGAGATCAGGCCCACCACCACAGTGCCATCAGCAAACTTGATGATGGAGTTGGAGTTAGAGCTGAACCTGGCCACACAATCATGTGCGTACAGGGAGCACAGTAGGGGGCTGAGGACACAACCCTGGGGGGATGTTGTGTTCAGGGTGAGGGGGTTGGAGGTATGTCTCACCATCTTGACCACCTGGGGCCTGTCAGTGAGAAAGTCCAGGACCCAGGCACACAGGGGAGTGTCAGTCCCAGTTCCAGCAGCTTCTCAGCAAGTCTGGTGGGGACTATGGTATTGAAAGCTGAACTGAAATCAATGAACAGCATCCTCACATAGCCCCCATTCTGGCTGACAAGGTGAGAGAGAGTGGTGTGCAGAACTTGGGAGACCGCATCATCCGTGGATCTGTTCGAACTGCAGCGGGTCCATGGTGCAAGGGAGGAAGGCGCAGATGTTGTTCCTGATCAGCCTCTCGAAGCATGTGCGAGGATCGCTGGTCGAGGCGGACTCGGTGGGCCGAAGGGCCTGTTCTTGTGCCATACTCTTCTATACTCATTTCTATGCTGTGTCTCGAAACTAATCTAAACGAAAATTGACAGGAGTGGATTGGAGAGCATTCCGTGTAGCAAGACAAACTGGCATCGAGCCTTTGGCCACAAGAGGGCATATTTCCCTTGTCCACATCCCTCTAAACCTGTCCTATCCAAAGATTATAGAGGAGCAACATGCGCCACTCAGTGGAAATCCAATGGACTGGTGTGTAGTACGTAACGGAACGTCACGGCCGCCATTTTGGCGGGCTGCCTCCCCATGTGTAATCCGCTCCAAAGCTACAGAGCAGTTGTAAGCAAAGATTATAGCGGAGCAAGATGCATTAGAAAGTTATTAGATTTATTTGTAATAGATCTTTACTTACCTCTCGATCCCTCTCTCTCCCCGTCTCGATCTTTTTCTCCCTCTCGATCCCTCTTTCTCTCCCTCTCTTTCGATCTCCCTCTCTCTCTCTTCTCTCTCTCCCCTCGATCCCTCTCTCCCCATCTTCTCTCGATCTCCCTCCCTCCCCCCTCCTTCCCTCTCTCTCTCTCCCCCTCCCTTTTCCCCGTGTTCCCCCATTTCCCTCGCATCTTTCCTCCCCAGCCCCTCCTTCGCGTAGTTTCCCTTGCATAGCATTGTACAGCTTCCCTTGTATTGCTTTAACACACACTGTGCACAAAACTACAGGCACACACAAACACACATTCATATAAATATATGGTGGGACAGATAGAAGCAAATCTTTGGATAGACGAGCTTATTAAAATCTTCCTACAAAGACCAGTATGTAATTTATTTCTATCCTCTTTTGGGCCGAAGGCATAGCAGGGCTGCCAACTCTCACACAGAGGGAAGGGAGGGAGAGAGGGAAATCGAGAAGAATGGAGAGAGATAGATCGAGAGGGGAGAGAAAGAGATCGACGGGAGAGAAAGAGTTCGAGAGGGGAGAGAAAGAGATCGACAGGGGAGAGAGAGCGATCGAGAGGGGTTGAGAGAGCGATAGAAAGAAGAGAGGGTGATCAAGAGAAGAGAGGGATAGAGAGAGGGATCGAGAGGTAAGTAAAGATCTATTACAAATAAATCTAATAACTTTCTAATGCATCTTGCTCCGCTATAATCTTTGGTCCTATCCATGTACCAGTCGAAATGTTTCTTAAACATTGCAATATTCTCTGCCTCAACTAACTCCTCCGGCAGCTCGTTCCATACACCCACCACCCTTTGTGTGAAAAAGGTATCCCTCGGGTTCCTATTAAATCTTTCCCTTCTCACCTCAAACTTATGTCCTCTGATTCTCGATCCCCATACTCTGGGCAAGAGCCTCTGTGCGTCTACCCAATCTATTCCTCTCATGATTTTGTACACTTTAAAGCAACCCTCCATAATAACCATATAACCATATAACCATATAACAATTACAGCACGGAAACAGGCCATCTCGGCCCTTCAAGTCCGTGCCGAACAACTTTTTTCCCTTAGTCCCACCTGCCTGCACTCATACCATAACCCTCCATACCCTTCTCATCCATATGCCTATCCAATTTATTTTTAAATGATACCAACGAACCTGCCGCCACCACTTCCACTGGAAGCTCATTCCACACCGCTACCACTCTCTGAGTAAAGAAGTTCCCCCTCATGTTACCCCTAAACCTCTGTCCCTTAATTCTAAAGTCATGTCCTCTTGTTTGAATCTTCCCTATTCTCAAAGGGAAAAGCTTGTCCACATTAACTCTGTCTATCCCTCTCATCATTTTAAAGACCTCTATCAAGTCCCCCCTTAACCTTCTGCGCTCCAGAGAATAAAGACCTAACTTATTCAACCTATCTCTGTAACTTAGCTGTTGAAACCCAGGCAACATTCTAGTAAATCTCCTCTGTACCCTCTCTAATAATCCCTCTAATAATCTCCTCTGTACCCTCTCTAATAATCACCCTATGCTTCCTTCCATGAAGCCAATTTTCTATCCATTCAGCTATCTGTCCTTGGATCCCATGCTATCTAAACTTCCAGAGCAGCCTACCATGTGGAACCTTGTCAAAGGCAATGTGTCTGTATTATTAGGAGTAGATTACAAGGAGATGAGGAATAATGCCTTTAGTCAGAGGGTGATGAATCTATGGAATCCTTTGCCACAGAAGGCTGGTGGCCAAGTCAATGGATATTTTTAAGGCAGAGATAGATAGATTCTTAATTAGGACGGGTGTCAGAGGGTTATTGGGAGAAGGCAGGAGAATGGGGTTCGGAAGGAGAGCTAGATCAGCCATGATTGAATGGCAGAGTACCCTTGATGGGGCGAATGGCCTAATCTGTTCCTATCACTTATGAAGATTATAAACCTCCAAGCCAACAATTAATGGACTGATTATTCTCCCATGCTTTCATATGAAATTATGCTGGGGCAGGAATTTCAATACTCAAAATCTGCTGGACCATCATCTTAACAATCAGCCCTTCTCTCAAAATTTAGTTTAGTCTAGTCATGTGTACCGAGGTACTGTACAGTGAAAAGCTTTTCTTTCCCATGTGATCCAGTCAGCGGAAAGACTACATGATTACATTCAAGCCGTCCACAGTGTACAGGTACAGGATGAAGGGAATAACGTTTAATATATAAGATTATAACCAAGCTGGAGTTAAGTTAACTATCAGTCCAAATTTCAGTTAATATTCATCTGTACACAGCAGCTTTTAATTTTTAGTTTTGTTCATATAATCATAGCATTTTAATAGGCATGTTTTAAAAGCTTTTGAATATTTTTAATCATTGTTGACAAATTAAATATCATTCACCAATATATATATTTTTTTAAATATAACCATATAACAATTACAGCACGGAAACAGGCCTTCTCGGCCCTTCAAGTCCGTGCCGAACAACTTTTTTCCCTTAGTCCCACCTGCCTGCACTCATACCATAACCCTCCATACCCTTCTCATCCATATGCCTATCCAATTTATTTTTAAATGATACCAACGAACCTGCCGCCACCACTTCCACTGGAAGCTCATTCCACACCGCTACCACTCTCTGAGTAAAGAAGTTCCCCCTCATGTTACCCCTAAACCTCTGTCCCTTAATTCTAAAGTCATGCCCTCTTGTTTGAATCTTCTCTATTCTCAAAGGGAAAAGCTTGTCCACATCAACTCTGTCTATGCCTCTCATCATTTTAAAGACCTCTATCAAGTCCCCCCTTAACCTTCTGCGCTCCAGAGAATAAAGACCTAACTTATTCAACCTATCTCTGTAACTTAGCTGTTGAAACCCAGGCAACATTCTAGTAAATCTCCTCTGTACCCTCTCTATTTTGTTGACATGCTGGAGTATCTCAGCGGGACAGGACATCTCTAGCGAAAAGGAATATGCGACTTTTCGTGAGCTCAGTGAAGAAGGGTCTCGACCCGAAACGTCACCTATTCCTTCTCTCCAGAAATGCTACCTGACCCTCTGAGTTACTCCAGCATTTTGGGCCTATCGTAGATGTAAACCAGCATCTGCAGTTCCTAACTATGGCCTATTTCCTTTATCATTGTTACTTTTTTTCATATCTTTCATTCATTTGTTCTATATCTCTCTACACCATGGTCTCATTTCCCTCTCCCCTGAGCGGGAAACGAGACCATGCTTTCGTGCAGCTCTCGTTTCCCTCTCCCCTGAGTCTGAAGAAGGGTCTCGGCCCGAAACGTCACCCCTTCCCTCTCTCCAGAGATGCTGCCTGTCCCGCTGAGTTACTCCAGCATTTTGTGTCTTTCTGCAGTTTCTGCATACACATTAAAAAAAATAATAGATTGGTTCCAATTTTGAAAAGTTGCAGGTTTTTAAATGGCCTATTGATTGACGGTGGAATTAGCTTTGAATAAAATCAATTAATGTAATTTTGGACATGTTTTTCAGCAACAGTAATTAAACTGCACCAGGTTATAACTTTTAAATATTTAAACAATGCTTCATATAAAAAGCAGTTTATAAAAGAAATATGTTTAAGAAGGAACTGCAGATGCTGGAAAATCGAAGGTAGACAAAAATGCTGGAGAAACTCAGCGGGTGAGGCAGCATCTATGGAGCGAAGGAAATAGGCAACGTTTCGGGTCGAAACCCTTCTTCAGACTCTACCTATAAAAGAAACATATAAGGTTAAGATGAACAGAATTAACAATGACTTGGTTGTTTGGATTCAGAACTGGCGTTCTGATAGATGGCAGAAGTTTGCATTGGCAGGCCTATGTTCAGACTGGAGGACTGCGACCAGTCGAGTTTAGTTTAGAGATACGGCGCGGAAACAGCCGCTTCGGCCCACCGTGTCCACACCGACCCGTGATCCCCCGCAGATTAACACTACTTTACACACTAGATGTCAAAGAAGGAACTGCAGATGCTGGAGAATCGAGGGTTACACAAAAGGCTGGAGAAACTCAGCGGGTGCAGCAGCATCTCAGGAGCAAAGGAGATAGGCGACGTTTCGGGTCGAGACCCTTCTTCAGACTGGTCAGGGATCAGGGAAACGAGAGATATAGATAGTGATGTGGGGAGATAAAGAACAATGAATGAAAGATATGCAAAAAAGGATTGATGATAAAGGAAACAGGCCGTTGTAAGCTGTTTGTAGTGTGAAAATGAGAAGCTAGTGCGACTGGGGTGGGGGGGGGGGGGGGGAGATAGAGAAGGAATGCCAGGGCCCGAGGGCTGAGGGAGAGGTGGGGAGGGGGAGGAGGCAGCTTGGGTTAACAGAATTGAGAAAATTCAATGTTTAAGCCCAGAGATATAATGCAGACTCCCCAAGCGGAATATGAGGTGCTGTTCCTCCAACTTGCGGTGTTGCTCACTCTGGCCTTGGAGGAGGCCCAGGACCGAGAGGTCGGATACAGAATGGGAGGGGGAGTTGAAGTGCTGAGCCACCGGGAGGTCGGGTTGGTTATTGCGGACCGAGGACATCTTGGCAGGACAAATCAAAATAGGACGTACATGGTAAATGGTAGGGAATTGAGGAATGCTGTGGAACAGAGGGATCTAGGAATAAATAACAGCTTACAATGGCCTGTTTCCTTTATCATCAATACTTTTTTGCATATCTTTCATTCATTGTTCTTTATCTCTCCACATCACTGTCTATATCTCTCGTTTCCCTGATCCCTAACCAGTCTGAAGAAGGGTCTCGACCCGAAACGTCGTCTATCTCCTTCGCTCCTTAGATGCCGATGCACCCGCTGAGTTTCTCCAGCTTTTTGTGTAACTCGGGATCTAGGAATAACTGTGCATAGTTCCATGAAGGTGGAATCGCATGTAGATAGGGTGGTAAAGAAAGCTTTTGGTGTGCTGGTCTTTATAAATCAGAGCATTGAATATAGGAGTAGGGAAGTAATGTTAAAATTGTACAAGGCATTGGTGAGACCAATTCTGGAGTATGGTGTACAATTTTGGTCACCTAATTATAGGAAGGATGTCAACAAAATAGAGAGAGTACAGAGGAGGTTTACTAGAATGTTGCCTGGGTTCCAGGAAGTACGTTACAGAGACAGGTTGAACAAGTTATGTCTTTATTCTTTGGAGCGCAGAAGGTTAAGGGGGGACTTGATTGAGGTCTTTAAAATTATGAAAGGGATAGACAGAGTTGACATGGATAAGCTTTTCCCATTGAGGATAGGGAAGATTCAAACAAGAGGGCATGACATGAGAATTAAGGGACAGAGGTTTAGGGGTAACATGAGGGGGAACTTCTTTACTCAGACAGTGGTGGCTGTGTGGAATGATCTTCCAGCAGAAGTGGTGGAGGCAGGATCGATTTTAACATTTAAAGTAAAGTGGATAGGTATATGGACGGGAAGGGAATGGAGGGGTGTGGTCTGAGTGCAGGTAGATGGGACTAGGGGAAAATAAATGGTTGGCACGGACTGGAAGGGCCGAGAAGGCCTGTTTCCGTGCTGTAATTGTTATATGGTTATTTGGAAACATTTTATTCTGTTTCGTTTTCGAGCAATATAATCTATGTAAAATTTTAAATTGAATTAAGGTATGTCTTAATTGACGCCACCACTCGCCACATCTTTCCATCTCCCCCCCTTCCGCAAAGACCGCTCCCTCCGCAACTCCCTCGTCAATTCTTCCCTTCCCTCCCGCTCCACCCCTTCCCCGGGCACTTTCCCTTGTCCCTTCACCTCCCCCATCCACTCCTTTCAGGGACCCAAGCAGTCATTCCAAGTCCGACAGAGGTTCACCTGCACCTCCTCCAACCTCATCTACTGCATCCGTTGCTCCAGATGCCAGCTGATCTACATCGGTGAGACCAAGCGGAGGCTTGGCGATCGTTTCGCCGAACACCTCCGCTCGGTCCGCAATAACCAATCCGACCTCCCGGTGGCTCAGCACTTCAACTCCCCCTCCCATTCCGTATCCGACCTCTCTGTCCTGGGCCTCCTCACGGCCAGAGTGAGCAACACCGCAAGTTGGAGGAACAGCACCTCATATTCCGCTTGGGGAGTCTGCATCCTCTTGGCTTCAATATTGAATTTTCTCAATTCTGTTAACCCTTGCTGTCTCCTCCCCTTCCCACCTCTCCCTCAGCTCTCTGGCTCCTCCTCCTTTTTCCTTTCTTCTCCCCGCCCCCCGCCCACCTCCCATCAGTCTGAAGAAGGGTTTCAGCCCGAAACGTTGCCTATCTCCTTCGCTGCTTAGATGCTGCTGCACCCGCTGAGTTTCCCCAGCTTTTTGTGTGCCCTAAGGTATGTCTTTCATTGATCGAGCATTTATGTACATGTAGCAAATATTTATCCCATCTGTCTTTCGAGATTTTTATAGATAGTTCTTGTTCCCAATCTCCTCTAATTGCATCAGATGATGGTATTTCTATATTTAGAATGATATTATACAAATGTGATATTAGATTAATTGAATCTGCCTTTCTGTTCATGGCTTCGTCTAATAGATCTGAAGTCAAAGTTTGGTATTCTTGTGTATGTTTTTTCAAATAGTCATGGATTTGAAGGCATTTAGTTTATAGTTTCTTTATTGTCATTGTAACATGAACCATGTACAACGAAATTTAAAAATGTCAACCAGTCAGTGCACCATTCAAACCATAAAAGCTAACGTTACATACAAGGTAAAATATTAAAAAAAGATAAACAACTAAAATAAATATGAAATATGAAAACTAGCCACGCATAAACGCCCAACCCTACATCCTTCTGTCGATTTCACAGTGTACCAACCACAGTCCCTTAGTCCCCGCGTTCCTTGGCGGCTACATTTAGTGCCATTTAATATTTAAAGTACTGATTACTTTTCAGGTTATATTTGGGTTGTAGTTGTTGGAATGATAAAAGGTTTCCCATTTCATACATGTCTCCAAACATTTTAATTCCTATTCTTTCCCAATGGGTAAACCTTTTATCAATAATAGATGGTTTAAACGATGGATTATTAACTATAGGAGAGAGAAGCGATAAATCTCTTAATTTGAGTTAATTTTATTTGCTTCCAAATTCGTATTGTACTATGAATAATTGGATTTTTCTTGTATATTGTATTCATTTTTATCGGTGAGAGAAGGATCGCTCATCTATTAAAAGGAGAACAATCCTCTCTCTCCATTACTATCCAATCTACCCATTGGGCAGAATTGTCCAACAAGTGAATTACATTTTTGATATTCGCTGCCCAGTAATAGTCCAAAAAATTGGGGAGTGTCAGTCCACCAAATTCTTTGCGTTTACACAAGTGTCTTCTTTGGATTCTATGGGACTTATAGTCCCATATGAAATTTGTGATATCAGAGTCGAGTTTTTTATAAAACATTTTAGGTGAGTATATTGGTATTGATTGATATGAATATAAAATTTGTGGTAAAAAAAAATCATTTTTATGGCATTTATTCTGCCTATTAAAGACATCGGAAGTGTTTTCCAAAATTTAATCAAGGCATTTAATTTAGTAAGTAAGGGCATATAGTTTGCATTGAATAAAGATTTATATTTTCTGGTAATCTCGATACCCAGATATTTAAATTTTTCTGTAGCAATTCTAAAGGGGAATTTTAAAAGGGTGTCGGACTTTTCATAGCAAAAGGATTTGTTTCATAGCAAAAGGATTTGGGTATAGGAGCAGTTGTACAGGGTTTTGGTGAGGCCACACCTGGAGTATTGCGTACAGTTTTGGTCTCCAAATCTGAGGAAAGACATTCTTGCCATAGAGGGGGTACAGAGAAGGTTCACCAGACTGATTCCTGGGATGTCAGGACTTTCATATGAGGACAGACTGGGTAGACTCGGCTTGTACTCGCTAGAATTTAGAGGATTGAGGGGGGATCTTATAGAAACTTACAAAATTCTTAAGGGGTTGGACAGACTAGATGCAGGAAGATTGTTCCCGATTTTTCACACAGAGTGGTGAGTCTCTGGAATTCTCTGCCATAGAAGGTAGTTGAGGCCAGTTCATTGGCTGCATTTAAGAGAGAGTTAGATGTGGCCCTTGTGGCTAAAGGGACCAGGGGGTATGGAGAGAAGGCAGGTACAGGATACTGAGTTGAATGATCAGCCATGATCTTACTGAATGGCGGTGCAGGCTCGAAGGGCCGAATGGCCTACTCCTGCACCTATTTTCCATGTTTCTATGTTTGAGGTTTTATCGTCATAATTTTGCTTTTGTTCCAATTTATTCGATATCCTGAAAAGGATCCGAATTCCTCTATTAAATTTAATATGTTTGGTATACTGATTTGCAATTTTGTAATATATAATAGTACATCTTCTGCATATAGTGATATTTTGTAATTTGAATATTTCGTATTATAACCGTGGATTTTCCGATGCATTCTTATACTTTCTGCTAAGGGTTCTATCACAAGAGCAAATAGCAGGGGTGATAATGCACTGTCTATTGCCCCTGGATAGTTGAAATTTCGGAGACAGTATATTATTGGTCAATACTCTAGCAGTCGACTTGTCATATAATAATTTTATCCATGAGATAAAATTCTCTCCCATTTGAAAAATTTGCAATACTTTGAAGAGATATTCCCATTCCACTTGGTCGAATGCTTTTTCTGTGTCCAATGAAATAATTGATAGGTCTTCCTCTTCAGTTTTATATGAATGCATTATATTAAGCAAACGTCTAAATTATTGAATGAGTATCTCTTGGGTATAAACCCCGTTTGATCCGCATTTATTAATTTACTAACATATTTGCTCAAATCTTCTTGCTAGAGTTTTCGCTAGTATTTTCTGATCTGTGTTTAACAGTGCAATGGCTCTATATGAACCAGGGTGTTCTAGATCTTTATCTTTTTTAGGTATGAGTGTTATAGTTGATTCCGCTAATGTTTCTGGTAGTGTTTGTTCTTTAAAAGCGTATGTGTACAGTTTTTGTAGTTGTAGTGAAATTATCTCGTGAAATCTTTTATAAAATTCATTACTAAATCCATCCGGTCCTGGCGTTTTATCGTTCTTCAGTGAATTTATTGTGTCTTCTATTTCTTTAATTGAGACCTGAGCTCCTAATTCCTCTTGTTCCAACAGATTACATTTTGGGAGGTTACAGTTATCCAAAAAATGTATAACTTTAGTGCTATCTGCTGATGTTTTGGATGTTTGTAAATTTTGATAAAATTGAGCAAATCTTTTATTGATGTCTTTAGGTAATGTTAACAATTCACCTTTATCTGATTTAATTTTTGAAATCGTGTGATCCTTTTCCCCTTTTTTCAGTTGGCGTGCCAAGAGTTTATGTGGTTTATCATCAAATTCAAAAATGTCCTGTTTTGTAATTTGAAATAGTCTTGCAGATAAGATTCTGTAAATTTCAGTATTGTTATTTCATTGTGTTTGTATGTGGTTGGTTCGTTAGCATTATCTAGATCCAATTGTCTGATTTGTTCTTCTTGCTGCAATTGTTCGCTCTTATTCATTTTATTTTAAAAAGCTTGATATGAAATTATAGATCCTCCGATAAATGCCTTAAAAGATTCCCATAATAAAGAGGGCAAAATGCCTGGGGTGTCGTTAGTCTCAAAAAAAAGTTCCATCCGTTGTTTTAGATATATACCACCTTGTGGGTCGTTTAAAATTTGGGTATTGAACCTCCAAAACGATCTTTTATAGGGTATTCCTTCTAGTTCGAGGGAAAAAGTTAACGGGGAGTGATCAGAAATGATGCTATTATGATATTTAGGGTTCGTTGTGTAAGGAATTAATTTCGTATCCACTAAAAATAGTCGATACATGAGTAAGTTTTATGTACCGTTGAGTAAAAAAAGTATTCCCTTCCAACTGGATTAGCAATACATCTGTTATATTTGTGTTTTTTATGTAGGTATTTAGGAGTTCACTAGCTTTAAATTTTATATTAAGCCTCTTTTGTTATGCAGATTTATCCAGGTATGGATCTAAAACGCAATTGAAATCTCCCCCAATTATCACAATTTGATAATTAAACTCTGAAATGATATTCAGGATTTTGTTGAAAAATTGAGGATTATCAAAATTAGGCGCATAAATATTTACCATAGTAAGTGGCGTAGAATGGATCTCTCCAGTAACTATGAAATATCTCCCCTCTATCTGCTATAATATTCTTTGATTTAAATGGTATACCTTTACGAATAGATTTCTAGATTTAGAGATATATGAAGAGTAATATGTTTGGCCGAACCAATTTGCCTTCAGTCTGGTCTGAGCTTGAAGTTTCAAGTGTGTTTCCTGTAGGGAAGTTATGTCTGCATTAAGTGATTTTAATTGTACAAAAATCTTACCCCTTTTGATTGGCTCATTAGCACCCCTTATATTTCAACTACTAAACGTGATTCCTCCAATTTTCTTTTGTTTATCGTCTTGCATTATGAATTACTTTAAGTAATTTATGAATTGATACCTTTCAGTCATATGGTGCGACACAATACCTCAGGCCTCTGGGTGTCGGTGGGCACTCGTGGCTACTAGGTTATGTTGGTATATCCCTTTTAAACGTAACCTTTAAAAAAAAAGTGTAAATTGACGAAAAAATAAAAAAGGTGATATTACAGTATCTAAAAAATAGCGATACTGTAGGTACATCTTTAAGGACTTCCGTTGATGTTAATTTACATTAAGCTCCCCTCCCTTAACCACATATTGTAAGAAGGAAGAAGGGCCAGTTCAAGACCAAGTAATATATAAAGAAACTACGAATATGTACAGTGGCTTGCAAAAGTTTTCATACCCCTTGAACATTTCCACATTTTGTCACGTTACAACCACAAACGTAAATGTATATTATTGGGATTTTATGTGACAGACCAACACAAAGTGGCGCATAATTGTGAAGTGGAAGGAAAATGATACATGGTTCTCAATTTTTTTTACAAATAAAAAACTGAAATGTGTGGCGTGCAAAAGAATTCAGCCCCCTTTACTCTGATACCCCTAAATAAAATCCAGTGCAACAAATTGCCTTCAGAAGTCACCTAATTAGTAAATAGAGTCCACTAATCTCAGTATAAATACGGCTGTTCTGTGAAGGCCTCAGAGGTTTGTTAGAGAACATTAGTGAACAAACAGCATCATGAAGCCCAATGAACACACCAGACAGGTCAGGGATAAAGTTGTGGAGAAGTTTAAAGCAGGGTTAGGTTATAAAAGAAATCCCAAGCTTTGAACATCTCACAGAGCACTGTTCAATCCATCATCCGAAAATGGAAAGAGTATGGCACAACTGCAAACCTACCAAGACATGGCCGTCCACCTAAACTGACAGGACGGGCAAAGAGAGCATTGATCAGAGAAGCAGCCAAGAGGCCCATGGTAACTCTGGAGGAGCTGCAGAGATCCACAGCTCAGGTGGGAGAATCTGTCCACAGGACAACTATTAGTCGTGCACTCCACAAATCGGGCCTTTATGGAAGAGTGGCAAGAAGAAAGCCATTGTTGACACAAAGCCATAAGAAGTCCCGTTTGCAGTTTGCCACAAGCCATGTGGGGGACACTGCAAAAATGTGGAGGAAGGTGCTCTGGTCTGATGAGACCAAAATTGAAGTTTTTGGCCTAAATGCAAAACGCTATATGTGGCGGAAAACTAACACTGCACATCACCCTGAACACACCATCCCCATTGTGAAACATGGTGGTGGCAGCATCATGCTGTGGGGATGCTTTTCTTCAGCAGGGACAGGGAAGCTGGTCAGAGTTGATGGGAAGATGGATTGAGCAATCTTGGAAGAAAATCTGTTAGAATCTGCAAAAGACTTGCGACTGGGGCGGAGGTTCACCTTCCAGTAGGACAACGACCCTAAACATACAGCCAGAGCTCCAATGGAATTGTTTAGATCAAAGCATATTCATGTGTTAGAATGGCCCAGTCAAAGTCCAGACCTAAATCCAATTGAGAATCTCTGGCAAGACTTGAAAATTGCTGTTCACAGACGCTCTCCATCCAATCTGACTGAGCTTGAGCTATTTTGCAAAGAAGAAGGCTCAAAAATTTCAGTCTCTAGATGTGAAAAGCTGGTAGAGACATACCCCAAAAGACTTGCAGCTGTAATTGCAGCGAAAGGTGGTTCTACAAAGTATTGACTCAGGGGGGCAGAATACTTTTGCACGCCACACTTTTCAGTTTTTTATTTGTAATAACATTTGGAAACCATGTATAATTTTCCTTCCACTTCACAATTATGCACCACTTTGTGTTGGACTATCACATAAAATCCCAATAAAATACATTTACGTTTGTGGTTACGTGACAAAATGTGGAAAAGTTCAAGGGGTATGAATACTTTTGCAAGCCACTGTATATCTAATTGAATCTTCAAATAATCTACCATTTACTATATACTAACAGTTTTTACATTTTACTTCACAGTCAGATCCTAGTCTCTTATAATAGTAAACAGCTAGTTGGAAGGGGTTAACCAGAATCAGACTCCCGGCTATGTCAAGTGTCTGAATCTCCTCCCCTCCACTCGCGCATAACTGGGACCTAATCTGTTATATATGTTTTAATTTATTAGAATGATACTAACATATATCATTATATTTAGCTCATTGTCCTAAATCTAGAGATTCATTAACAATTGCACTGCATTAAGCATTTCCTGACGTAGAACACAGTAACAGGCCCTTCGGCCCACAATATCTGTGCTGAACATGATGCCAGGTTAAATTAATCACCTCTGTCTGCACTTGATTCTTATCCCTCCATTCCTTTATCTTGCACTAAATGTTATTCATGTTACTCCCTGTATTTGTACACTGTGGATGACTCGATTGTAACCATGTATAGTCTTTCTACGGACTGGGTAACACGTAATAAAACAGCTTTTCACTGTCTTTTTCCCATGGAGTCCGAAATCACCTTATCTGAAAATGTCATGCTTTATTTCTCAATTTATTCATGAAAATGTTCAAAATTCTGACAAAACTGTCTTTCACTGATGACATCACAATGGATCTGTGTCGAGTTTTCATCGCGCTGCAAGTGACGTCAACCCCCCCCCCCCCCCGTAACCATGCGTTGAGGGAACAGCACCCAACGGGTCCTCCTTGGTCTAGTCTCCTTTAAATGTCCCCCATCTGTCTTTGAAGCTCTGCTTTCACGTCTTTAGCGTTTCCACCCAACAGTTTCGTTTCAAAACTGCAAGCCTGTCTTTTCTCTGGAACTCTACATACATCAGGGGCCTCGGTTACAGGCTGATCTTCGAACTATGTTACTACGTTCAGACTTTGTTAATGTCTCTTCACAACCACATGATGAATTTATGTGAGATTCCATGTAACTGTAACATTCTTCTTGTGACCATGCGGGACCCATTAAATATTATGCTCTTGACTTGACGACTTCAGAAATACAGCGCGGAAACAGGCCCTTCGGCCCAGCACACCCTGACCGACCATCCACTTGCACTATCCTACATACCAAGGGCAATTTACAATTTTACAGAAGCCAATTAATCTACAAACCTGTACATCTTGGGAGCGTGGGAGGAAACCGGAGCACCCGGAGAAAACCAATACATACAGTGACAGGGAGAACTTACAAACTCCATACAGACAGCACCCATAGTCAGGATTGAACCTGGGTCTCTGGCGCTGTAAGGCATCAACTTTACCGCTGCGCCACCGTGCCGCCCTTTTAAACCACAGGGAAAATTAAAATTGCTTTTTATTATTGTACCAAGATCTAGGTGTTGGTACAATAAAGGAATATAATAAAGGATTTTTCAAGTAGTGGGAGTGTCTACTAGAAAAGGCGACGGAGAGTGTCTGAGGTGTCTTGAACATAGGTTGGGAGGGATTTAACCAGGGGGGATAGGATGGAGTTGAGATATGTAGAAATTAGTTCGGTGGGGCACGAATAGGCAGAGACAATGGGTCTAACAGGACAATCAGGTTTGTGGATTTTGGGGAGGGTAAAATCGGGCCGTGCGGGGCTGGGGAACGATGAGGTTGGAGGCTCGGGGGGGGCAGGGAGCAGGAGTTGATGAAGTCAGTGATGGTGCTCGAGATAGTGGCCTGGCGCTCATCTGTGGGGTCATGGTCCAAGGATAAGTAGGAGGAGGTGTCTGAGAGTTGGCGCGAGGCCTCAGCCTTGTAGAGATCAACGTGCCAAACTACCACGGCACCTCCTCCAACCTCATCTATTAAGCAGTCGTTCCAGGTGCGACAGAGGTTCACCTGCACCTTCTCCAACCTCATCTATTGCATCGGTGAGACCAAACGTAGTCTTGGCGATCGTTTCGCCCAACACCTCCGCTCAATCCACAATAACCTACCTGATCTCCCGGTGGCTCAGCACTTCAACTCCCCCTCCCATTCCGAATCCGACCTTTCTGTCCCGGGCCTCCTCGATGGCCAAAGTGAACACCACCGGAAATTGGAGGAGCAGCACCTCATATTCCGCTTGGGCAGTCTGTACCCCAGCAGCATGAACTTTGACTTCTCCAATTTCCGGTAGCCCTTATTGTCTCAGCTCTCCCTCAGCCCTCTGGCTCCTCCTCTTCCTTTTTTCGTCCCTCGCCCGCCCGAAACATTGACTATTTCCTCCGCTCCATAGATGCTGCCGCACCCGCTGAGTTTCTCCAGCACTGTTGTCTACCTTTGATTTTCCAGCGTCTGCAGTTCCTTCTCAAACATCAAATAGAACAAGTTGTCCTACAACTTTAGGCTGTGCACGCCATACGCAAAGAGAAGAAGAGGACTTCAAAGCTTATGGGGAGAAGGCAGGAGCATGGGGCTGAGAGAGGAATTAACGGATCAGCCATGATTGAATGGCGGAGTAGACTCGATGGGCCGAACGGCCTAATTCTGCTGGTATGTCAAAACTCTTAATCATATTTGCCAAAGACCCTGATCTAATTTTTATCAGACCAAATGAGAACTTATCTTAACTGAAGGGTATTAGTTTATATGTTAGACTTTATGACAACCTTATATATCTCAAAGGTTTATTTGGAACCATTCCCAAATTATCAGATAATAAAATTAAATTTCATCACAACTAAACTTGAAATTGAAATACTATATCATCTTATTTGTAACCCTGGACTAAACTATGTTTTAATTCATTTTTTTAGAGATATATAGCATGGAAACAAGCCCTTCGGCCCACCAAGTCCACACCGACCATCAATCACCCATGTCTATCCTAAGCATTAGAGACAATTTACAGAAGCCAATTAACCTGGAAACCTTCTCGTCTTTGGAGTGTGGGAGGAAACCGAGCACCCGGGGAAAACCGGCGCAGGTCACGGGGAGAACGTGCAGACTTGGCACGGACAGCACCCGTGGTCAGGATCGAACCCGGGTCACTGGCGCTGTGGGGCAGCAGCTCTACCAGCTGCGCCGCCCCCAATTAAAGTTAATCGTGGATTAAATATTTATCAGTGTTTAATCCTTGGATTGAAAGTAACTCTAATTGTACAAAATCATACTTAATGCCTAAAGTGAGAACAGGCATGAAATAATTACAGAAAAAAGTAACAAAAATAGCAAAGCAATGCAGAGTGAATTACTGAAGCCAGGTGGGGGGCAGTATAGGCCCGTGCTGAGAGCATTGTGGTGGCTGGCACAGCTAATACCTTCAGGAAAGCACGACGGTCTCTCGGTTTCTAAAGCCTGTGTGGCTTAGTTTAGTTTAGTTTAGAGATACAGCGCGGAAACAGGCCCTTCGTCCCACAGGGTCTGCCACGACCAGTGATCACCGCACAGGAACACCACCCCACACACGCACGCGGGACAATTTACACTCATACCAACTAGCAATGTTACAAAATTTTGAGATTTAAAAAATCAAGTCTGCAATTTATCCCATCAGATAAAGCATAAAAAGAAGTTTAATTTGACACCTAATTCACTTTCATATCTTCAGTATTAAGAAAGTTATGACCATTTTCATACTCGGAGATTAGCATCTTGTTCCCCATTGCCTTTCAATTGACTTAACTCAAAAGCTGTGATCTGGAACAGTTAAAAGCCCATAACTCTCTTAAAAATTAAGAGAACTCAATGAAATTTTCAGTCATTATAGATTGAAGCATTCTGAAACAAATATGAAACAATCTTACTTGGATGACCTGAAATTAAAGCATATAATTAGTTAGTTATCTAATTGTAGCTAATTACAAAATTCAATGAGTAGATCTAAACATCTATCCATTTCTTAAGAAAAGATAAACTTTCTTTAAATTGCCTAAGTGTCCAAATAAGATTCACACAATAATCCACAATATAACATAATTTTTAAATCTCATTTTCATGAATTTCTGGGCCAAATGGAAGGAATTTAGTGTTTAATGCCTGTAAATTAATGGCCATTTAAATCAACTAGCGAGTGGGTTTTAGTGCAATGCGGTGGATTGGAACGTTGAGGTTTGCGTTGAAGTCGGGAGGAAAAATACTGTTGGTTCATACATTTTTTGGGACCCCATTTCGCAACGTGAAAATGTTATTAAAGCCTCCCGAAAAACCAACTTTTAATATAAAAATAAACTATTTACCTTTTTTTCTCCCCTACGCAAAATCCTTCTCGTTGTCGGCGCTCACGGCTTTTGAAGGTGATTTATAAATTACTCTAGTTAATAAATAATTTAGAGTAATTTAAAAATATCTTCATTCATGAAACGTCGGAGCGATTTTTCTTCCGCAACGAAATCACCCGACATTGATCGATTTTCCCTGCCTGTGGAAAAACGGCACTTTAAGCCCGCTCCCCTGTGAAAGGCGCCAAAGTCGCGCACACGGGGAGCGGCAGAACTGCAGCGCTGCTCAAGGTAAGTTTTGTAACATACCTATACCAACTATGCAAACCCAAGCCAATTAGCCTACAAACCTAAATGTCTTTGGAGTGTGGGAGGAAAACGAAGATCTCGGGGAAAACCCACGCGGGTCACGGGGAGAACGTACAGATTCGGTACAGACAGCGCCCGTAGTCAGGATGGAACCCGAGTCTCCAGCGCTCCAAGGGCTGTCAGGCAGCAACTCTACCGCTGCGCCACCATGGCTGCCCTTGAACAGAAACATGGTAAATAGGCACTGGAGTAGGCCATTCAGCCTTTTGACCCAGCAACGCCATTCAATATGATCACGGCTGATCATCCAAAATCAGTACCCCATCCCTGCTTTCTCCCCATATCCCTTGATTCCGTTAGCCCTAAGAGCTAAATCTAACTCTCTCTTGAAAACATCCAGAGAATTGGCTTCCACTGCCTTCTGCGGCAGAGAATTCCACAGATTCACAACTCGCTGGGTGAAAACGTTTCTCCTCATCTCAGTTCTAAATGGCCGACCCCTTATTCTTACACTGTGACCCCTGGTTCTGGACACCCCCCAACATCAGGAACATTTTTCCTGCATCAGTCCTGTCCAATCCCTTTAGAATTTTACGTTTCTACATAAGATCGCCTCTCATCCTTCTAAATTCCAGTGAATACAAGCCCAGTCGGTCCATTCTTATTTAAGAATAAACCAATAACAGCAGACTTTTCTCATTCTTTATTACAGTCTACCCTTGTTATCACGGACCCATTGACTCCATCTGCACCTCACGCTGCCTCGGCAAGGCCAGCAGCATCATCAAGGACCAGTCCCACCACGGGCACTCGCTCTTCTCCCCTCTCCCATTGGGCAAGAGGTACAGCAGTGTGAAACCACACACCTCCAGATTCAGGGATTGGGGAGGAATTTCTGTAGTCAGAGGGTGGTGAATCTGTTGAACTCATTGCCACAGACGGCGGTGGAGGCCAGGTGATTGGGTATGTTTAAGGCAGAGTTTGACATAGTCTTGATTTTCCTTTAGCGATACAGCGTGGAAACAGCCCCTTCGGCCCACCGTGTCCGCACCGGCCAGCGAACCCCACGCATTAACAGTCTCCTACACACACTAGAGACAATTTACACTTATACCAATCCAATCGATCAACAATCCTGTACGTCATTGGAGTATGGGAGGAAACCGGAGATCTCGGTGAAAACCCACGCAGGTCACGGGGAGAACGTACAAACTCCGTACAGACAAGCACCCGTAGTCGGGATCGAACCCGGGTGTCTGGTTCTGCAAGCGTTGTAAGGCAGCAACTCTACCGCTGCGCCACCGCGCCGCCCTCAATTAGTAAGGTTTTCAAGGGTTATGGGGGGGAAGGCAGGTGAATGAGGTCGAGAGGGAAAGATAGATCACCCACGATTGAATGGCGGAGTGGACATGATGGGCCGAATGGCCTACGTCTGCTCTTATGGCATGAACTAATGCATATCTGATCTGTTTGGATAGCATGCAAAAACAAAGCTTTTCACTGTACCTCAGTGCATGCGACAATCTAAAAATGCAACAGAAGTTAGCAGTGACTACCTTCAACTGTCGAGTCTTGATGATTGGCTGCAAACGAACAATTGCAACTGTAGCGAGACACGAAAAGCCGGAGTAAAGGGCCTGTCCCACCAGCATGCAACTCTATGCGATTAGCGCGACCTAACGTGGGCGCTTGAGCCGTCCGGCGTCGCGGGGCCGGTCCCACTTCGGTCGCCGGAGCCGTGCGGAATTGTGCGGAGTTCGTCCCGACATCGCGGGGGGCTCCGAAAAACTGACCGTGTTCAAAAATTCCGCGCGGCAACGGCTTGTTGGCTCGCAGTCGCCTCGACGCATGACACACCGCCCCGACAGGTAGGTGCCTCCGTGACCCTCTATGTGTGTGGCTCCGTGGCCCTCTGTGTGTGTGTGTGCCTCTGTGCCCCTCTCTGTGTGCCCCTCTCTGTCCTGGCGAACTTACCTTAGACTTCGCTCCAAGTTCGCCTCACTTTGCGCCGCGTTGCACCACCCACCCGACCTCCGCGCGGCCCTCGCTTCTAGTTTGATCGCGTTCATCGCATAGAGTTGCATGCTTGTAGGACAGGCCCTTAACTCAGCGGGCCAGGCAGCATCTCTGGAGAGAAGGAACATTAATGTTTAATGTTTTATGTGTCATTTCTAACTGTCGCTGTATGTCATGTTGTCACTTGCGGACGGAGCACCAAGGCAAATTCCTGGTATGTGAATACTTGGCCAATGAACTTATTCATTCATTCAAAATGTGGAGGGATATGGATCACGTGCAAGCCCCAGCGGAGATTAGTTTGGCATCATGTTCAGCACAGACATTGGGGACCGAAGGACCTGCTCCTGTGTTGCAGTTTCTGTTTCAGTTGGGCTTCTCATAATGGTTGAAAGGAATGTTCCTTTTCTCTCAGTGAAAGTGCACTCCGCAGAATTGGTAAAGTAATTAACTTATAATTACACGATTAGGCAGGCAGGAAGAAGAATGAATATCACCAATACTCAAGAGTCAAGGGTGATTAATTGCTGTATGTACCAGGAGCGGGAACAATGACATCCTTAATTACGGCAGCTTGACAGCCCCTTTAATGCAAAACCACAACAAATACATATGCATAAATCAATAATACAATTAATCAATAATCAGTAATACCAATTAACCGGACCTTAATAGTAAAACATAGACATGAAAAGCTGGAGTAACATATACATTTATTAAGCACTGGACAGGTTAGATGCAGGAAACGTGTTCCCGATGTTGGGGGAGTCCAGTACCAGGGGCCACAGTTTGCCTGTCCCACTGTACGAGGTAATTCAAGGGGAAGTGCCGGGGGAGGTAGTTGAGGCAGGGACTATCTCATTGTTTAAGGGATATGGTTTGAGGGATATGGCACAAGACGACAGGTGGAACTAATGCCATCTACACTAGCCCCACCTGTCCGCATTTAGTCCATATCCCTCCAAACCTGTCCTATCCATGTACCTGTCTAACTGTTTCTTAAACATTGGGATAGTCCCTGCCTCAACGACCTCCTCATATTCCGCTTGGGCAGTCTGCATAAACATTGACTTCTCCAATTTCCGGTCGCCCTTGCTGTCTCCTCCCCTTCTCACCTCTCCCTCAGCCCTCGGGCTCCTCCTCTTCCGTTCTCCTTTCTTCTCCCCCCTCCTTCCCACCCTACATCAGTCTGAAGAAGGGTTTCGGCCCGAAATGTTGCCTATTTCCTTCGCTCCAGAACCAGGGGTCACAGTTTAAGAATAAGGGGGAGGCCATTTAGAACTGAGATGAAGAAAAACCTTTTCACCCAGAAGGTTGTGAATTTGTGGAATTCTCTGCCACGGAAGGCAATGGAGGACGATTCACTGGATGCTTTCAAGAGAGAGTTAGATAGAGATCTTCGGCTAGCGGAATCAAGGGATATGGGGAGAAGGCAGGAACGGGGTACTGATGGCGGATGATCAGCCATGATCGCATTAAATGCTGGTGCTGGCTCGAAGGGCCGAAAGGCCTACTCCTACACCTATTGTCTATATAGCTATGTAACTCAGCGGGCCAGGCTGAATCTCTGGAGAGAGGGATGGGTGACGTTTCGGGTCAAGACCCTTCTTCAGACTAACAGTGAAAGGCCTGGGTAGAGTGGATGTGGAGAGGATGTTTCCACTAGTTTAGTGTAGCTTAGAGATAGAGCGCGGAAACAGGCCCTTCGGCCCACCGACTCCGCACCGACCAGCGATCCCCGCACATTAACACAAGTCTACACACACCAGGGACAATTTACACTTATACCAAGTATACTAACCCAAGCCAACTAACCTACAAAGCTGGACGTCTTTGGAATGGCGGGAGATTCTAGAACCAGAGGGCACAGCCTCAGAATAACAGGACGTACATTTAGAAAAGGAGGTGAGGAGGATTTTCATTAGTTAGAGGGTGGTGAATCTGTGGAATTCATTGCCGCAGAAGGCTGTGGAGGCCAAGTTGTAGGGTTTAAGGTGGAGATTGACAAATTCTTGAATTGTACGGGCGTCAGGGGTTACGGGGAGAAGGCAGGAGAATAGGGGTGAGAGGGAAAGATAGATCAGCCATGATTGAATGGCGGAGTAGCCTTGATGGGCCGAATGGCCTAATACTTCCCCTACGTCATATGAACAAAGCGCCACACCTATCATGCAACCAACCACAAAGTCCATGAGTACGAGGATATTGTCTGGACTCGAGGGTCTGAGCTACAGGGAGAGGTTGAGCAGGCTGGGACTCTATTCCTTGGAACAAAGGAGGATGAGGGGTGATCTTATAGAGGTGTAGAAAATCATGAGAGGAATAGATCGGGTAATTGCCCAGGGTAACGCAATCAAGGACCAGTGTACAAAGGTTTAATGTGGGAGGGAGATTTAGTAGGAATCTGCCAGCTAATATTTTCACACAAAGGGTGGCGGGTGTATGGAACAAGCTGCCGGAGGAGGTAGTTGAGGCAGGGACTATCCCAATGTTTAAGAAATGGGTAGACACGTATATGGATAGGACAGGTTTAGAGGGATATGGCACAAGAAGACAGGTGGAACTAATGCCATCTACACTAGCCCCACCTGTCCGCATTTGGTCCATATCCCTCCAAACCTGTCCTATCCATGTACCTGTCTATAACTGTTTCTTAAACATTGGGATAGTCCCTTCCTCAACGACCTCCTCTGGCAGCTCGTTCCATTCACCCACCAACGGTGGCTGAAAAAGATACCCCGTTTGTAACTTTGTATGAAAAAGTCACCCCTCAGATTCCCATTAAAACTTTTCCCCTTCACCTTAACCCTGTAGAAGTTCGATAGAGTATTTGGGCAACATAACCAAACGCAAAATGGAGGAACAGCACCTCATATTTTGCTTGGGCAGTTTACAACCCAGCTGTATGAATATTGATTTTGCTTACTTCAAGTAACCCCTGCAGTCCCTCTCTGTCCATCCCTCCCCCATCCAAGTTGCACCAGCTTCTCGTTCTCACCCAGCAAACAGCAAACAATGGCACGTTTCCTTGATTATCATTACCATTCTTGCACACCTTTCATTCATTTGTTCTATATCTCTCGTTTCCTTTCCCCAAGACTCTCGACCCGAAACATCACCCATTCCTTTTCTCCAGAGATGCTGCCTGTCCCGCTGAGTTACTCCAGCATTCTGCATCTATCTTCAGTTAAAGGGCCTGTCCCGCTTGGCTATTTCTTTGGTGACTGCCGGCGTCATTGACTGATAGGGACCCCTTCAGTTCCCTGATAGGGACCCCTTCAGGTCCCTATTAAATCTTTCCCTCTTCACCTTAAACCTATCTCCTCCAACCTCATCTATTGCATCCGCTGCTCTCGATGTCAGCTGATCTACATCGGTGCGACCAAGCATAGGCTGGGCGATCGCTTCGCCCAACACCTCCGCTCGGTCCGCATTAACCAACCTGATCTCCCGGTGGCTCAGCACTTCAACTCCCCCTCCCATTCCGAATCCGACCTCTCTGTCCTGGGCCTCCTCCATGGCCAGAGTGAGTCCCACCGGAAGTTGGAGGAGCAGCACCTCATATTCCGCTCGGGCAGTCTGCACCCTAATGGCATAAACATTGACTTCTCCAATTTCCGGTCGCCCTTGCTGTCTCCTCCCCTTCTCACCTCTCCCTCAGCCCTCGTGCTCCTCCTCTTCCGTTCTCCTTTCTTCTCCCCCCCCCCCCCCTCCCTCCTTCCCACCCTACATCAGTCTGAAGAAGGGTTTCGGCCCGAAACGTTGCCTATTTCCTTCGCTCCATAGATGAGTTTCTCCAGCACTTTTGTCTACATTCGATTTTCCAGCATCTGCAGTTCCTACTTAAACAAATCGCCAAGTGGAACAGGCCCCTTTAAAGCAGCATCTGCAGGTCCTTCCTGCACACTAACGCGTCTCCACAATCTTCAAAGGAAGTGGAGGCGTCGATGAACTTTAATCATTTAATCAAGTGTTTGGCTTAGCTGATTGCTATATCTCTTTTGCCATATCTTGCTAAGTGTTATTCTTCTACTGATAAGCCATCTCCGCGTGACCTGCGTGGGTTTTCCCCGGGTGCTCCGGTTTCCTTCCGTGTCTCAAAGATGTGCAGGTTTGCAGACATTGGTGTAGATTCTGATCAGTTCCGTGAAAATGAGAGATAGATACAGGAATCTAATCTGCATGGTACATTTGCAGCAAACTGATTTCTGATCTGGTTAATCCAAGTAAAATTTGTATTGTTGAAAAAAGTGAAGGTTTGCAGATTATTATCAGAAACACTCTTAATTGTCTGATTTTCATTATTCAATGTTAAATTCTGTTTTTTAATTTAATTTTTCAAATACGTCGCATTTTATATTCAAATTCCCAGGCATCTCAGGCATTTTTTTTCTTATTTCATCTTTTCTCTGAAAAAGATGACTACATTGTCAATTCATCCTCTGGTGCTTATTCTCCTCAAATCCAGTCTTGCAGCCAAATGTGAATACATTTTTTTTCCTTTTGTTGTTGTATTAAAAGCACTGGTAGAGTTGCTGCCTCACAGCGCCAGAGACCTGGGTTCGATCCCGACCTCGGGTGCCGTCTGTGTGGAGTTTGCACGTTCTCCCCGTGACCGGTTTCCTCCCACGTCCCAAAGACGTGCAGTGTAGTAGGTTAATTGGCCCTCTGCCGAGATGTCCCATATTGAATGGTGGTGCTGGTTCGAAGGGCCGAATGGCCTACTCCTGCACCTATTTACTATGTTTCTAAACCTAGCTCTCTGTAAGATTCCCTGCCCCAACGCAGAAGTCAAAATAGTGAGGTTGAATTACATTTAGTTTAGTTTAGAGATACAGCACGGAAACAGGCCCTTCGGCCCACCGAGTCCGCACCGACCTGCGGTCCCTATACATTCCCCCTTTCCTACACACACTAGGGACAATTTACACATACACCAAGCCAATTAACCTACAAACCTGTACGTCTTTGGAGTGTGGGAGGAAACAGAAGAACTCGGAGAAAACCCACGCAGGTCACGGGGAGAGCGTACAAACTCCGTACAATCAGCACCCGTAGTCAGGATCGAACCTGGGTCTCTGGCGCTGTAAGGTCGTAACTCTACCGCTGCGCCACCATTCTTTCAGGACCGTCACATCGTGATGGAATTATTTTACCTGTAAAGGAAGAGAAACTCAAAAGTCATTGAGCGGACAAGGGCAATGTCATGGTTCGTTCACAAGCTCGATCTGCCATCTGCATTCCCCTCTTGTTATTCTGTTTCTCCCCGTGCCAGACCATGAAAGACCAACAGCATAAATGGCTCTCGCATCATGTTTACTTTGGATTCTGTGCTAATATTTTTTTGTTTGCACTAAGCATTTTAACGCTCTGGAAATAAGTAGAGGCTGCACATTCCTGATTCTTGTTGTTCAACATCAGCAAACCTGTCAGGTGGTCATGGAGTGTTTGAGTGATACAGCCCACAAGCCCATGAACCTCTCAACCTTTCCTATCCATGTACCTGTCCAAATGTCTTTAAAATGCTTTTAATGTGGCTTCGGTAAATTGAAAACTGTTCCAAGTCGGTAGGATAGTGCTTGTGTACGGGATGATCGCTCCATGTTCATAATGGACATTGTGGACATTATTCCACCTTCTCATCCATGCCCGACACACTAGGGGAAATTTACAGTCACCTTTGAAAGGTTATTTTTGTGCTGTTCTTAGCTGAGTTTAGCTTAGACTTTCCAGACTCAACGTGGAAACGGGCCCTTTGGGCTCCCAAGTCCGCGCCGACCAGCGATCACTAGTTCCACCCTACACACTCTGGACAACTTACAGAAGAAAATTAACCTACACATATACAATACACATAGAAACATATAAAATTATAAAAGGACTGGACAAGCTCGATGCAGGACAAATGTTCCCAATGTTGGGCGAGTCCAGAGCCAGGGGCCACAGTCTTAGAATAAAGGGGAGGCCATTTAAGACTGAGGTGAGAAAAAACTTTTTTACCCAGAGAGTTGTGAATTTGTGGAATTCCCTGCCACAGAGGGCAGTGGAGGCCAAGTCACTGGATGGATTTAAGAGAGAGTTAGATAGAGCTCTAGGGGCTAGTGGAATCAAGGGATGTGGGGAGAAGGCAGGAACGGGTTATTGATAGGGGACGATCAGCCATGATCACAATGAATGGTGGTGCTGGCTCGAAGGGCCGAATGGCCTCCTCCTGCACCTGTTTTCTATGTTTCTATGTTTCTATTACAAACCTGTGCGGCTTTAGAATGTCGGAATAGGAGGAAACCGGAGCACCCGGAGGAAACCCCATACAGTCACAGGGAGAACGTGCGAATTCCACACAGATACCTGCCCACGTTTGGCCCATATCCGTCTGAAGATGGGTCTCAACCCAAAACGTCACCCATTCCTTCTCTCCAGAAATGCTGCCTGTCCCGCTGGGTTACTCCAGCGTTTTGTGTCTATCTTGTGTTCGCTCCATGTACCCCTCCAAATGTCTCTTAAACATAAAAATCGTACCTGCCTCACCTACCACCTCTGGCAACTCATTCCATACACCCACCACCCTTTATATAAAAATAGTTACCTCTTGAATTGAATTGAATTTTTTTGAATAATGGTGCTTCCGCCCCGTGCCGCCACCACAGTTCCGAGGCCGAGACCCTTCAGGTTCCTATTAAATCTTTCACTCTTCACCTTAAACCTATGTCCTCTGGTCTTCGATTTCCCTGCTGTGGGTAAAATTTCCCTCAAGATCTTATACACCTCTATAAGATCACCCCTCATCCTCCTGTGCTACAAAGAATAAGGTCCTAGAGAATTATCTGCCTCTGATGGCAGTGGAAGCCAATTCTCTGGATACTTTCAAGAGAGAGCTGGATAGGGCTCTTAAAGATAGCGGAGTCAGGGGATATGGGGAGAAGGCAGGAACGGGGTACTGACTGTGGATGATCAGCCATGATCACATTGAATGGCGGTGCTGGCTCAAAGGGCTGAATGGCCTCCTCATGCACCTATTGTCTATTGTCTTTCCTGGTTACCTACTTTCAACCTATGCATTCTTGTCATTTTCAATTTCTTAAAGTCAAGTCAAGTCAAAAAAAGTCAAACAAACTTCATTGTCATTTAGAAATACATCAATATATGCAGTTCCAAACGAAATTCCGTTGCATTTGGCTCCCTGTGCAACACGATAATTAACAGGATAGGCATGGATAAAAAGGATAAAAAGGATAAATAGACAACGGTGGCAGCCCATTACATGGCATTCAGGAGTCTGATGGCTCGTGGGAAGAAGCTGTTGCAGAACCTTGATGTTCTGCTCCTTATGCTGCGATATCTTTTGCCCGAGGGCAGCAGAGTGAACAGTCCGTGATGGAGATGTGTGGGGTCTTTTATAATACTGCTGGCCTTAGACACGCAACATTTGGTCGCAATATCCCCGAGTGAGGGGAGAGAGGTCCCGATGATTTTTTCCGCTGTCCTCACCACTCTGCACGGACTTCCAGTCGGAGGCTCTACAGTCCCCAAACCAGACAGAGATACAGCTGGTCAAAATACTCTCTATGGTGCCCCTGTAGAAAGTGGTGAGGATGGGATGGGGGAGGTGAGCTCTTCTCATCCGGCGCAGAAGTGCAACCGCTGCTGTTAACTGTTGATGAGATGTTATTCGACCAGGTCAGACTGTTAGTGATCTGCACCCCCATGAACTTTGTGCTACTGACCACCTCCACATCGCTGTCATTGATGTGAAGTGGTGTGGGACTGTGCCGGTTTTTCCTGAAGTCGACGATGACCTCCTTTGTTTTTTCGACATTCAGGATCAGGTTGTTCGTATTGCACCAGTCCGCCAGTTGTTTCACCTCCTCCCTGTAAGCCGACTCATTGTCGTCCCTGATGAGGCCCACCACTGTTGAGTCATCTGCGTACTTCGTGATGTGGTTTGTACTAAACCTGGCACAACAGTCGTGAGTCAACCCAGATCATCCACCAACAGGATTTCCTGCCAGCTCTTCAATGATTTTATGCCTCTCTACAAGGTCACCTCTGAGTCTGAGCTACTTGCAAAAGGGTGGTCACGGCGGCGCAGTGGTAGAGTTGCTGCCGTACAGCGCTTGCAGCGCCAGAGACCCTGGTTCAATCTTGCCCAAGGGTGCTGTCTGTGCGGAGTTTGCACGTTCTCCCCGTGACCTGCGTGGATTTTGCCCCAGATCTTCAGTTTCCTCCCGCACTCCAAAGATGTTCAGGTGTCCCCAGTGTGTTTGCAGGATAGCGTTAATGTGCGGGGATCGCTGGTCGGCGTGGACAAGGTGGGCCGAAGGGCCTGTTTCCGCACTGTATCACTAAACTAAACTAAATGATCTGTCACCTCATCCTGTTCAAAGGCAATTAACATTGGGAAATAAGCAAAATGAAGAAGGGTCTCAACCCGAAACGTCACCCATTCCTTCTCTCCAAAGATGCTGCCTGTCTCGCTGAGTTACTCCAGCATTTTGTGTCAATCTTGGGAAAGAAATACTGGGCCTCTAGTTCATGCCCTGATAATAGACAATGGACAATAGGTGCAGGAGTGGGCCATTCGGCCCTTCGAGCCAGCACCGCCATTCAATGTGATCATGGCTGATCATCCCCAATTTGTATGCTCATCTTTTGTTTTGATACTATCCCTGATTTCCCTCGTTATCCACGGATGCACTACTATCTCTGATTTATTATTTTGCCAAACTGGGATGAACAATTGTTGTACTTCATCCATGCAGTCTTTAAATGCCTTCCATTGCACATCCACCGTCAACCCTTTAAGAATCACTTGCCAGTCTATCTTGGCCAATTCACGTCTCATACCCTCAGTTACCTTTCCTTAAGTTCAGAACCCTTGTTTCTGAATTAATTATGTCACTCTCCATCCTAATGAAGAACTCAACCATATTATGGTCACTCTTGCCCAAGGGGCCACGCACAACAAGACTGCTAACTAACCCTTCCTCATTACTCAATACCCAATCTGGAACAGCCTGCGCTCTCGTTGGTTCCTCTACACGTTGGTTTAGAAAACTATCCCGCATACATTCCAAGAAATCCTCTTCCTCAGCACCCCTGCCCATTTGATTCACCCAATCTATATGTAGATTGAAGTCACCCATTATAACCTTTTACCTTTGTTGCACGCATTTCTAATTTCCTGATTGATGCCATCCCCAACTCCACTACTACTGTTAAGTGGCCTGTACACAACTCCCACTAGCGTTTTCTGCCCCTTAGTGTTTCGCAGCTCTACCCATATCGATTCCACATCCTCCAATTTAAATGCAACCCGTCCTTTTTGTACAGGTCACACCTTCCACAAAAGAGTTCCCAATGATCCAGAAACTTGAATCGCTGCCCTCTGCACCAGTCCTTCAGCCACGCATTTATCCTTCACCTCGCTCCATTCCTACTCGCACAGGCAGTAATCCTGAGATTGTTACCTTTGCGGTCCTTCTCCTTAACTCTCCTCCTAACTCCCTAAATTCTTCTTTCAGGACCTCTTCTCTTTTTCTACCTATGTCATTGGTACCTCGGGCTCCTCTCCCTCCCATTTCAGGATATCTTGGACACGTTCAGACACACCCTAGACCCTGGCACCAGGGAGGCAAACTACCATCCGGGTCTCCTGACTGCGTCCACAGATCGCCCATCTGAACCCCTAACTATAGAGTCTCCTATTACTAATGCCCTCCTCTTCTTTTCCCTACCCTTCTGAGCAACAGGACCAGTCTCTGTACCGGAGGCCCGGGCGCTGTTGCTACCCCCAGGTAGACTGTCTCCCCCAACAGTAGTCAAACAGGAGTACTTATTGTCAAGGTGTACAGCCACTGGGATACTCTCTAGTCCCTGCCTCTGCCCCTTGCCCCTCCTAACCAAGACACACTTGTCTGTCTCCCGTGGTGTGGGAGTGACCACCTCCCTGTAACTCCTCTCTATGACCTCCTCGCTCTCCCTGACCAGACGGAGGTCATCGAGCTGCTGCTCCAGGTTCCTAATACGGTCCCTTAGGAGCCCCATCTCGACGCACCTGGCGCAGATGTGGAGGCCTGGAGGGCTATCTGACTCCATGACCTCCCACATCTGACATCCAGAACAGTAAACTGCACTGGGCCTCAAACTCCCCCTTACCCTAGCTACAATACAAAGTACAATACAATACAAAGTGCTGGAAGAAATCAGCAGCGATCTGACTCCCAATCAGCTGCTTCCTCTAGTCCGCTTCCACCAATCAGCGGCTTCCTCAAGCCCACTTGTTTTCAACTGTGAACGGCGAATGGAACGTTACAAATTTGGGTGCTCCTCCCACTGTAACCACTCCTGGGCCTCTGAGAATCGAAACTCAAACTGCTCAAACAAATCAAACTCAAACTCAAACTCCACAAACTACTCAAACTCAAACACAAACTACTCAAACACAACCTCAACCTCAAACCTCAAACTCAAACTCAAACTCAAACTCAAACTCAAACTCAAACTCAAACTCAAACTACTCAAACTCAAACTACTCAACCGCAACCTCAACCTCACACTCACACTCACACTCACACTCACACTCACACTCACACTCACATCAAACTCAAACTGAAACTCCTCAAACTCAAACTCAAAACAACTCAATCACAATCTCAAACTCAAATTATACAAACTCAAAATACTCAAACGCAAACTCAAACTACACAAACTACTCAAACTACTGAAACCACTCACAATCAAACTCAAACTCAAACTCCTCAAACTAAAACTACTCAAACTCAAACTTCTCAAACTGCTCAAACTACTCGAACTACTCACTCAAACTACTCAAATTCAAACTCAAACTCAAACAACTCAAACTTAAGCTCAAACTCAATCTCAATCTCAAACTCAAACTACTCAAACTCACACTCACACCCACACTCACACTCACACTCACACTCACACTCACACTCACACAAACTCAAGCTCAAACAAACTCAAACTCAAACTCAAACTCATACTCAAACTACTCAACCTCAACCTCAAACTCAATCTACTCAAACTGAAACTGAAACTGAAACTCAAGCTACTCAAACTCAAACTACTCAAACCAGTCCTGTGACCTAGCTGGTATCCCCCCCCCCCCCCCCCCCCCCCATATCAGACGATCCATCTTCACCCAAAACGAGCGGAGAGCACAGGAGATCGATACCAGGCACCCCCTGCACGGACACACAGCACCTCCACCCCGACTGAAATCCAGAGCCAGTTTCTTGCAGACAGTCCCACCTCCCCAGACAACCAAAGAAACAGCAAGGACCAACATCTGGAAAGATGAATGGAACCAGCTCAACACACGACTCCACGACTTGATGGAGAGAGGAATCACTCCGACTGAATGCCTCGCCAGCGGGCACGACCTCCCATGGCCAACCTGGAAGACCCTCAACAGATTACGAGTGGAGCAGGGGAAGTGTAAAGCACTTATGAAAGCATGGAACTACCAGGCAGAAGACACATGCAGCTGTGGAGCAGTACAGACAATGTCTCACCTACTGGAGTGTGACAACGCCCCCCAGTGCAGCCCCCAGGACCTGGCTGATCCGACCCGACCCGACCATCTGTGACCTGCGCCAGATACTGGCAGAATGACATCTGAGATTGCAACGGACTCGAAGAAGAACTCAAACTACTCAAACTCCTCAAACTCCTCAAACTCCTCAAACTACTCAAACTCCTCAAACTCCTCAAACTCCTCAAACTACTCAAATTCCTCAAACTACTAAAATTCCTCACTCAAACTATCCACGCTCACACTACTCAAAATCAAACTCAAACTACTCAAACTAAAACTACTCAAACAACACTAACTCAAACTCAAACTCAAACTACTCAAACTAAAACTCATACTACTCAACCTAAACTCAAACTCAAACTCCTCAAACCCAAACTCCTCAATCTCAACCCCAACCCCAGCCCCAACCCCAACCTCAAACTCAATCTACTCAAACTCAAACTCAAACTCAAACTCAAACTCAGCCTCAACCTCAAACTCAAACTCAAACTACTCAAACAATTCAAACTCAAACCACTCAAACTCAAACTCAAACAACTGAAACTCAAACGCACTCACACTCATATCAAATTCAAACTCAAACTCAAACAACTCGAAATCAAACAAACTCAAACCACACAAACTAAAATTACTCAAACTCAAACTACTCAAACTACTCAAACTCACAGTGGCACTCACGCTCAAACAAACTCAAACCCAAACTCAAACTCCTCAAACTCAAACTCCTCAAACTCAAACTCCTCAAACTCAAACTCAAACTCAACCTCAACCTCAACCTCAAACTCAACCTCAAACTCAAACTCAACCTCAACCTCAAACTCAACCTCAACCTCAATCTCAAACTCAATCTCAACCTCAACCTCAACCTCAAACTCAATCTCAAACTCAATCTCAACCTCAACCTCAAACTCAATCTCAACCTCAATCTCAAACTCAATCTCAACCTCAATCTCAACCTCAATCTCAACCTCAATCTCAAACTCAATCTCAACCTCAATCTCAACCTCAATCTCAAACTCAATTTCAATCTCAACCTCAACCTCAATCTCAACCTCAATCTCAAACTCAATCTCAACCTCAATCTCAACCTCAATCTCAAACTCAATCTCAACCTCAACCTCAACCTCAAACTCAATCTCAACCTCAACCTCAACCTCAACCTCAACCTCAAACTCAATCTCAACCTCAAACTCAACGCACCCAAACTCAAACTACTCAAACTCAAACTCCAAATTCAAACTATTCAAACACAAACTCAAACTACACAAACTCCTCAAACTCCTCAATCTCAAATTAGTCTAACTAAAACTACTCAAACTCAAACTACTCAACCACAAACTCAACCACAAACTCAACCACAAACTCAACCTCAAACTCAAACGCAAACTACTCAAACGACTCAAACGACTCAAACGACTCAAACGACTCAAACACAAACTACTCAAACTAACTCAAACTCAAAACACAAAATACTCAAACTAATCAAACAACTCAAACTCAAACTACTTAAACTCCTCAAATTCAACCAAAAACTCAAATTCAAAATCAAACGCAAACTACTCAAACTCAAACTCAACCTCAAACTCAACCTCAAACTCAAACTCAACCTTCACCTCAAACTCAAACTCATCATCAAACTCAACTTCAACCTCAACCTCAACCTCAACCTCAACCTCAAACTCAAACTCAAACTCAAACTCAAACTCAAACTCAAACTCAAACTCAAACTACTCAAACTCACTCATACTCAAAACAAACACAAACTTAAACTTACTCAAACTCAAACTACTCAAACTGAAACTCAAACAACTCAAACTCAATCTCAAACTCAAACTCAACCTCAAACTCAAACTCCTCAAACTCAAACTCCTCAAACCCAAACTCCTCAAACTCAAACTCAAACTCAAACTCAAACTCAAACTCAAACTCAAACTCAAACTCAAACTCAAACTCAAACTCAAACTCAAACTCCTCAAACTCAAACTCAAACTCAAACTCAAACTCAAACTCAAACTCAAACTCAAACTCCTCAAACTCAAACTCAAACTCAAACTCAAACTCCTCAAACTCAAACTCAAACTCCTCAAACTCAAACTCAAACTCAAACTCAAACTCAAACTCAAACTCCTCAAACTCAAACTCAAACTCCTCAAACTCAAACTCAAACTCAAACTCAAACTCAAACTCAAACTCAAACTCAAACTCAAACTCCTCAAACTCAAACTCAAACTCAAACTCAAACTCAAACTCAAACTCAAACTCAAACTCAAACTCCTCAAACTCAAACTCAAACTCAAACTCAAACTCAAACTCAAACTCAAACTCAAACTCCTCAAACTCAAACTCAAACTCAAACTCCTCAAACTCAAACTCAAACTCAAACTCAAACTCAAACTCAAACTCAAACTCCTCAAACTCAAACTCAAACTCAAACTCAAACTCCTCAAACTCAAACTCAAACTCAAACTCAAACTCAAACTCCTCAAACTCAAACTCAAACTCCTCAAACTCAAACTCAAACTCAAACTCAAACTCCTCAAACTCAAACTCAAACTCAAACTACTCAAACAACTCAAACTACTCAAACTCAAACAACTCATAGAAACATAGAAACCATATAACAATTACAGCATGGAAACCTGCTCCTGAACACCTTAAAGACCAAGGAGATAATAATAGACTTCAGGAAGAACAAAACGGAAATGGTACCACTAATCATCAGAGGGGACTGTGTGGAGAGGGTGGCGGATTTCCGCTTCCTGGGAATCCATATTGAGGAGGACCTGATGTGGAGCGTGAACACCACTACGATATAACAATTACAGCACGGAAACAGGCCTTCTCGGCCCTTCCAGTCCGTGCCGACCATTTATTTTCTCCTAGTCCCATCTACCTGCACTCAGACCATACCCTCCATTACCTATCCACTTTAATTTAAATGTTAAAATCGATCCTGCCTCCACCACTTCTGCTGGAAGATCATACCACACAGCCACCACTCTCTGAGTAAAGAAGTTCCCCCTCATGTTACCCCTAAACTTCTGTCCCTTAATTCTCATGTCAAACATAAAAACATAGAAGATTATTGCAGGAGTCGGCCATTCGGCCCTTCGAGCCTGCACCACCATCCAATATGATCATGGCTGATGATCCAGCTCAATATCCTGTACCTGCCTTCTCTCCATACCCCCTGATCCCTTTAGCCACAAGGGCCACATCTAACTCCCTCTTAAATATAATCAATGAACTGGCCTCAACTACCTTCTATGGCAGAGAATTCCACAGATTCACCACTCTCTGTGTGAAAAATATTTCTCTCATCTCGGACCTAAAATACTTCCCCTTTACACTTATTTTGACCCCTTGTTCTGGACTTCCCCAACATCGGGAACAATCTTCCTGCATCTAGCCTGTCCAACCCCTTTAGAATTTTGTAAGTTTCTATAAGATCCCCCCTCAATCATCTAAATTCTAGCGAGTGCAAGCCGAGTCTATCCAGTCTATCTTCATATGAAAGTACTGCCATCCCAGGAATCAGTCTGGTGAACCTTCTCTGCACTCCCTCTATGGCAATAATGTCTTTCCTCAGATTTGGCAACCAAAACTGTATGCAATACTCCAGGTGTGGTCTCACCAAGACCCTGTACAACTGCAGTAGAACCTCCCTGCTCCTGTACTCAAATCTTTTTGCTATGAATGCTAACATATCATTCGCTTTCTTTACTGCCTGCAGCACCTGCATGCCTACGTTCAATGACTGGTGTACCATGATACCCAGGTTTCGTTGCATCTCCCCTTTTCCTAATCGGCCACCATTCAGATAATAGTCTACTTTCCTGTTTTTGCCACCTAAGTGGATAACCTCACATTTATCCACATTATACTGCATCTGCCAAGCATTTTCCCACTTACCCAACCTATCCAAGTCACCTTGCAGTCTCCTAGCATCCTCCTCACAGCTAACACTGCCCCCCCAGCTTCGTGTCATCCGCAAACTTGGAGATGTTGCATTCAATTCCCTCGTCCAGATCATTAATATATATTATAAATAGCTGGGGTCCCACCACTGAGCCTTGCAGTACCTCATTGGTCACTGCCTGCCATTGTGAAAAGGACCCGTTTAGTTCTACTCTTTGCTTCCTGTCTGCCTGCCAGTTCTCTATCCACATCAATACTGAACCCCCAATACCGTGTGCTTTAAGTTTGCATACTAATCTCTTATGTGGGACCTTGTCGAAAGCCTTCTGAAAGTCCAGACATAATACATCCACTGGTTCTCCCTTATCCACTCTACTAGTTATATCCCAAAAAAATTCTATAAGATTCGTCAGACATGATTTACCTTTCATAAATCCATGCTGACTTTGTCCAATGATTTCGCCACTTTCCAAATGTGCTGCTATCCCATCTTTAATAACTGACTCTAGCAGTTTCCCCACTACCGATGTTAGACTAACTGGTCTGTAATTCCCCGTTTTCTCTCTCCCTCCCTTTTTAAAAAGTGGGGTTACATTAGCTACCCTCCAATCCTCAGGAACTACTCCAGAATCTAAAGAGTTTTGAAAAATTATCATTAATGCATCCACTATTTCTGGGGCTACTTCCTTAAGTACTCTGGATGCAGACTATCTTACCCTGGGGATTTATCGGCCTTTAATCCATTCAATTTACCCAACAACACTTCCCGGCTAACCTGGATTTCACTCAGTTACTCTATCTCATTTGACACCCAGTCCCCTGCTATTTCCAGAAGATTATTTATGTCTTCCTTAGTGAAGACAGAACCAAAGTAGTTATTCAATTGGTCTGCCATGTCCTTGTTCCCCATGATCAACCCAACTCCAACTCCAACTCAAGAGCCCGGATTTAGGGTTAGGGTTTGGAGTCCAAGCCCGGACCACGAACCCCCAAGCCCGAACGCCCGAGCCCAATCCCCCGAGCCAAAACTGCAAACCCAAACTGCAAACCCAAACTGCAAACCCAAACTGCAAACCCAAACTGCAACTGCAGACTGCAAGCCCAAACACCAAGCCCAAACTCCAAGCCCAAACACCATTCCCAAACACCAAGCCCAAACACCATTCCCAAACTCCATTCCCAAACTCCATTCCCAAACTCCAAGCCCAAACTCCAAGCCCAAACACCATTCCCAAACTCCATTCCCAAACTCCATTCCCAAACTCCAAGCCCAAACTCCAAGCCCAAACACCATTCCCAAACTCCATTCCCAAACTCCATTCCCAAACTCCAAGCCCAAACTCCAAGCCCAAACACCATTCCCAAACTCCATTCCCAAACTCCATTCCCAAACTCCATTCCCAAACTCCATTCCCAAACTCCAAGCCCAAACTCCATTCCCAAACTCCATTCCCAAACTCCATTCCCAAACTCCAAACCCAAACTCCATTCCCAAACTCCAAGCCCAAACTCCATTCCCAAACTCCATTCCCAAACTCCAAGCCCAAACTCCATTCCCAAACTCCATTCCCAAACTCCATTCCCAAACACCAAGCCCAAACTCCAAGCCCAAACTCCATTCCCAAACACCAAGCCCAAACACCATTCCCAAACTCCATTCCCAAACTCCATTCCCAAACACCAAGCCCAAACTCCAAGCCCAAACTCCATTCCCAAACACCAAGCCCAAACTCCATTCCCAAACTCCATTCCCAAACACCATTCCCAAACTCCATTCCCAAACTCCAAGCCCAAACACCATTCCCAAACTCCAAGCCCAAACTCCATTCCCAAACTCCAAGCCCAAACTCCATTCCCAAACTCCATTCCCAAACTCCATTCCCAAACTCCATTCCCAAACTCCATTCCCAAACTCCAAGCCCAAACTCCATTCCCAAACTCCATTCCCAAACTCCATTCCCAAACTCCATTCCCAAACTCCATTCCCAAACTCCATTCCCAAACTCCATTCCCAAACTCCATTCCCAAACTCCATTCCCAAACTCCATTCCCAAACTCCGAGCCCAAACTCCATTCCCAAACTCCATTCCCAAACTCCATTCCCAAACTCCATTCCCAAACTCCATTCCCAAACTCCATTCCCAAACTCCATTCCCAAACTCCATTCCCAAACTCCATTCCCAAACTCCAAGCCCAAACTCCATTCCCAAACTCCATTCCCAAACTCCATTCCCAAACTCCATTCCCAAACTCCATTCCCAAACTCCATTCCCAAACTCCATTCCCAAACTCCATTCCCAAACTCCATTCCCAAACTCCATTCCCAAACTCCATTCCCAAACACCATTCCCAAACTCCAAGCCCAAACTCCATTCCCAAACTCCATTCCCAAACTCCAGGCCCAAACTCCATTCCCAAACTCCAAGCCCAAACTCCATTCCCAAACTCCATTCCCAAACTCCATTCCCAAACTCCATTCCCAAACTCCATTCCCAAACTCCATTCCCAAACTCCATTCCCAAACTCCATTCCCAAACTCCATTCCCAAACTCCATTCCCAAACTCCATTCCCAAACTCCATTCCCAAACTCCAAGCCCAAACTCCAAGCCCAAACTCCATTCCCAAACTCCAAGCCCAAACTCCATTCCCAAACTCCAAGCCCCAAACTCCATTCCCAAACTCCAAGCCCAAACTCCAAGCCCAAACTCCATTCCCAAACTCCAAGCCCAAACTCCAAGCCCAAACTCCAAGCCCAAACTCCAAGCCCAAACTCCAAGCGGGTGGTTTTAAGCTGAATAAGGGGAGTGGGGTGACAAATGGGATAGTTGAGGATGGAGTTAAAGGGAAAGAGAGTAAATGGATGGTTAATGACCCCAGAATTAATGAGAAAGGAAGCTCACAAAGGGATAGGAGAATATGGCCAAGTGTAATAGGGATCGATGTGAAAGGTGAGATGCGTAAGGAATTAAAAGTATTGTATATGAATGCGCGAAGTATAAGAAGTAAAGTAGATGATCTTGAGGCTCAGTTAGAGGTTGGTAGATATGACATTGTGGGGATTACTGAGACGTGGCTGCAGGAGGATCGGGCCTGGGAAATTAATATTCAGGGTTATACATCCTATAGAAAGGACAGGCAGGTGGGCAGAGGAGGAGGGGGATAGCTCTGCTGGTGAGGGGTGGAATTCAGTCCCTTGTGAGGGAAGACATAGGGACTGACGAGGTAGAGTCACTGTGGATTGAGTTGAGGAATTGTAAAGGCAAGAAGGCACTAATTGGTGTTATTTACAGACCCCCAAATAGTAGCCCGGATGTAGGGTGTAAGTTGCAGCAGGAGTTAAAACTGGCATGTAACAAAGGTATTGCCACTGTGGTGATGGGGGATTTCAATATGCAGGTAGGCTGGGAAAATCAGGTTGGATCAGGACCCCAAGAAAGAAAGTTTGTAGAGTGCCTCCGAGATGGATTCTTAGAGCAGCTTGTAATGGAGGCGACCAGAGAAAAGGCAATTTTGGATTTAGTGTTGTCTAATGAACCAGATATGATAAGAGAACTCGAGGTAAAGGAACCGCTTGGAGGTAGTGATCATAATATGATTAGTTTTAACCTGCAATTTGAGAAGGAGAACGTTAAATCGGAAGTGTCAGTGATGCAGTTGAACAAAGGGGACTATGAAGATATGAGAGGGGAGCTGGCCAAAGTAGACTGGAAAGGGATCCTAGCAGGAATGATGGTGGAACAACAATGGCAGGAATTTCTGGGCATAATCCAGAAGACGCAGGATCATTTCATTCCAAAAAGGAAGAAAGATTCTAAGGGGAGTAGGAAGCAACCGTGGCTGACAAGAGAAGTTAGGGATAGAATAAAACTAAAAGGACTTCCGGCGGCGCTATGGAGTAAGGCAGACTCACGCCGTTTAGCTCCGGAAAATTTCTGTAAAAACGGGGGGGGAAATCGGGACTTACCTGCACGACAAAGCTACCGGCTGCTTGCAATAAGCCTGTGACGTCATCAGGCACGCGACGACACCGACGGTATATCTACACAACATACCCTCATCCCCCCAAACCGAGAAAAAAACAGTAGGTCTAAAGAAGTAGGCCCGACTGAAGCCTCGGGCTCAGGTTTAACAGCGTCCCAAGAAAAAATCTCAAGGAAGAAAAAGGCAGATGTGGAAGAATTAAGACGTTTCCTCGCTCTAGAAATCTCAAACATAATGGAAGAATGAAAAATACTTAAACATAACTTCACGGATGAGTTGAAAGCGTTTAAAAAAGAAATTCAAGAAGAAATTCAAGAAGATGTCGTAGCTTCTGTACATGAAGTACTGGATTCCTGGAAGTTGGCCATGGAAGAAAATCTAAATCAAAAGATTGAAGTAAATGTTAAATTGAATTTGATGGAATCCAGATATAATTCGAAGTTGTACCCCATCTCTCAGGCACTAGAAGAACAACATAAATCTGTATTTGAATTAGAGGAAATTGCTGAAACGAGCTTCTCTCCGAGAACAAGCATTTATCAGACTTATTGCATAAAATAACTGAAAAATGTATTGACTTGGAGGGACGACAGAGACGCCAGAATCTAAGAATTATTGGCGTTCGGGAAGGCAGAGAGGGGAACCATGACCCTCGTGAATTTGCTGCAGATATATTGAAGAAAGTTTTAAATCTGGATCAAGCACCTTTACTTGCTCGGGCACATAGAGCATTGAGACGCCACCCAAGGGTGGAAGGCCCCCCAAGACAACTGATAGTGAAGGTGCAATATGATCATGTTTTGGATGATCTGATGAAGGAAATCGTTCGCAGCAGAAATCGCAAATTTGAAGGAGACAAGATCAGTATATTTCGAGATTACCCAGCAGTTGCCAAGAAAAGAGCATTGTTTACAGACACAAGAAGAATACTTAAGAACATTAAAAACCTGAAATATGGACTGATGTACCCCGCAACACTGAGAATCACCTACGACAAGCAAGGATACTTCTTCACCAAGCTTACAGATGCCCTTAAATTTGCAAAGAACATCGAGAACATTGAGAATACTGAGAACATCGAGAGTGAGAGTGACAAAGAGGATTAACACTTAACACTTAATATACACCTGATGATACTGGATATTGTTACATTACTGTGAAGAAATTGAACTTTAAATTACTATACTCAAGGACTGTCTTGAATTTAGAATGACATTGAGTAGTTATCTTGTTATTGTTATATACTATTATATATTTTAGTACTAATTATTACTAATTACTACTAATCATAATTGCTAATTATTATTAATTATAGTTAACTGGATCAACAGAATTAGCTAAAAGGATGAATTAAAAGTAATGTGTGATTCAGGCAATTTTTTTTTTTAATTAAAGAAATGGAGGTTTACTCCTTGATATTTGATACTTTTTGACTAATCGTGGACTAATATTTTTGTTATATGAGACTAATATTTTATTTGAGATTATGAATTATTCCACTACTGGAATGTAACCATTCTCTCCCCTCCCCCCCCCCCCCCCCCCCCCCGTATAATGTTTGTTATTGAAATTGATGCTTTCCTTTTAAGAAAAATAAGGAGCTAGCAATATTTTTTTTACCAAAAGCTATGGAAGTCCTTAGATGTCTAGCCACATTAGGGTGGCTATCACTGACTGCACTAATTATAGTAGTTTTTTTCTCTCTTTTACACTTTACTAATACAACACTCTCTTATTTTTTCTATTTTATATTATATTATAATCATTATAATCATTATTTTGAATGGAATTATAAGTATTATTTAAGGAGATATGACCGAGAAGAAAACCTACAAGATCTAAAATTCATCTATCTGAGGTTCGGGTGTAAGGTATGGTTTAATGTGCTGAATCATCTGCTCTATTATAGACCACCCTAATCATAAGATGCAAGACGTAAATGTGAAAACTGGGGGTGAAGGAATTACATTCTGTTGTTGGAATGTTAAGGGAATTAATGAACCCATCAAGAGGCAAAGTATTAGCTCATTTAAAATTGCTTAAAACAGATATAATATTCCTCCCGGAGATTCATCTTAAAAAGGAAGTGCAACATAGACTGAAAACAAAATGGATTGCTCAAACGTATCATTCTTCATTCTCACATAAATCTAGAGGGGTTGCAATATTAATCCATAAAGGTATACCTTTTAAACATATATCAACTATAGAAGATATTGACGGTAGATATATTGTTGCAGTAGGCGAGTTATACTTAATACTATTCCGGAATGCACACAAAATAATTTAATAATTGGTGGAGACTTAAATTGTACACTAGATTCTTATTTAGACAGATCATCAACTCAAAGAAAATCAAAATCTCAGTCAAGTGAATTTTTAAACTCATATATTAACACTACCAGCATTAAGGATGGCTGGAGAATTGAAAACCAATCCAGACGAGAATATTCATTTTATTCACCTGTGCATAAAACATATTCAAGAATAGACTATTTCTTAGTAGATTCTAAACTTATTCCATTTACCTACAACTCGCAATATCATAACATTATAATTTCGGACCATGCTCCAGTAACATTTATGATTAAACTAAACGGAATGGACAAGAAACAGACACAGTGGAGACTTAATCCTCAAATTTTAAATGAAAAGGTATGTTGTGAATACGTTGTAAAACAGATTAATATGTTTTTCGAGGTCAATGACCAGCCTGAAATTTCTGCCTCCCTTCTCTGGGAAACATTTAAAGCATTTATACGAGGGACATTAATCTCCTCTCAGGCATTTATTAATAAAGGGAATAGGGCTAAACAACAGACATTGGAAATGGAAATAAGGCAGTTAGACATAGAAAATACAGGAGCACCTTCATTGGCAAAACATAATAAAATTGCAGCACTGAAATATAAGTTAAATAAAATATACTCAGACCAAGTAATAAAACTTCATCAACGCACAAAACAATTAAATTTTGAATTTGGTGATAAACCACAAAAACTATTAGCACGCCAGCTGCGTAAGTTGGACGGGGAAAAAACAATTCATAAGATTAGATCAGATAAGGGAGAAATATTAACATTCCCTAAAGATATTAATGACAGATTTTCACAAAACTATCAATATCTTTATTCAACTAAAGTGACAGAACAATCAACAGGAATGGAAGCCTTTTTACAGAAATGTAACCTTGAAGGCTTAGATTTGCAAGAGCAATAACTATTAGGTGCTGAAATAACGATAAAAGATATCGAAGAGTCAATTAGATCTTTAGATAATGGAAAGGCCGCAGGCCCTGATGGCCTAAGCTCCAAATTTTATAAAAAGTGTTATGATCTGATTTCTCCACGCTTACAAACACTGTATAAACACATTTATACTCAACAGAAACTCCCAGAAACTTAAAACAAATCTACAATAAGACTTATACCCAAAACTGATAAGGATCTGGAAGACCCGGTCTCATATAGAGCAATAACCCTCTTAAATACTGATCAGAAAATATACTGATTAGAATATATTAAAATCCTATCTCATAGATTGAGGTTTGTAATTAACAAATTAATACATGCCTACCAAACAGGTTTTATCCCAAAACGTCACTCATTTTACAATCTGAGACGATTATTTAATATTATATACTCAAATAGAATTGCTAATGCAGATCTAGCAATTATTTCGCTAGATGCTGAAAAAGTCTTTGATCAGGTAGAATGGTCATATTTATTTTCGGTGATGGAACATTTTCAATTGGGAGAGAAGTACTGTACATGGGTTAAACTTTTATATTCTAACCCAACAGCTAGAATACTAACAAACCAAGTGTTATCAACTAAATTTAATCTTTCTAGAGGTTGTAGACAAGGATGCCCGCTATCTCCATTATTATTCGCTCTAGCAATTGAACCACTCGCATAAAGTGTCAGAGCTCATCCAGAAATACATGGGTACAATACTAAAGACACAATGAATAAAATCTCTTTATATGCGGATGATGTATTAATATATATTACAAAGCCAGAAACTAGTATTCCAAATTTATTATATCTAATAACTCAATTTGGTCAGTTTTCAGGATATAGAATTAATTGGAATAAATGCGAAATCATGCCAATAACGGAGCTCAATTTGCATACACTACAACAATCACCTTTTAAAATAGTTGAGGAAAAAATAAATATTTAGGTATTTATGTAACTAAGACGTATACTTCTTTATTTAAATCAAATTTCCCACCTTTACTGAATAAATTAAACAAGAATATTCAATATTGGAAAACACTTCCCATTTCAACATTCGGTAGAATTAATGCTATAAAAATGATCTTTTTGCCGCAATTATTGTACTTATTCCAGTCAATCCCAATATATATTCCAAAATCTTTTTTTTTAAAGTAGACTCTACTGTTACAAGTTTCATCTGGATTATAAGAATCATAGAATAAGTAAAAAACATTTATGTAAATCAAAGATTAATGGAGGTTTAGCTCTACCAAATTTTCTGTTTTATTTTTGGGCAGTCCATATTAAAAACATGAATTTTTGGCTGGAAGAAATGCATCAACAACCAGACTGGTTAAGGATGGAAAAGGAGGACTGTTTACCTTTTGAAATCGGTTCGATTATGTTTGCACAGACAAAATTGCACAAAAAAACCTATAGGGAAAACCCTATAATAAAACCTACGAGGTCATCACAAATGTCCTCGTTCTTCAGAGAACGGGGTTTCCCCTCCCCCACTATAGATGAGGCTCGCACCAGGGTATCCTCCATACCCCGCAACACTGCCCTCTCTCCCCATTCCCCCACTCACAACAAGGGCCGAGTCCCCCTGGTCCTCACCTTTCACCCCACCAGCCGGCACATACCACACATAGTCCTCCGCCAGTTTCGCCACCTCCAGCGTGACCCCTCCACTCGCCACATCTTCCCATCTCCCCCCCGTGTCTGCCTTCCGCGAAGACCGCTCCCTCCGCAACTCCCTTGTCAATTCTTCCCTTCCCTCCCGCTCCACCCCTTCCCCGGGCACTTTCCCTTGCAACTGCAAGACATGCTACACTTGTCCCTTCACCTCCCCCATCCACTCCTTTCAGGGACCCAAGCAGTCCTTCCAAGTCCGACAGAGGTTCACCTGCACCTCCTCCAACCTCGTCTACTGCATCCGTTGCTCCAGATGCCAGCTGATCTACATCGGTGAGACCAAGCGGAGGCTGGGCGATCGATTCGCCGAACACCTCCGCTCGGTCCGCAATAACCAACCCGACCTCCCGTCGGGTTGTTGCTCTGCACTTCAACTCCCCTCCCATTCCGTATCCGACCTCTCGGTCCTGGGCCTCCTCCACGGCCAGAGTGAGCAACACCACAAGTTGGAGGAACAGCACCTCATATTCCGCTTGGGGAGTCTGCATCCTCTGGGCTTAAACATTGAATTTTCTCATTCTGTTAACCCTGGCTGCCTCCTCCCCCTCCCCACCTCTCCCTCAGCCCTCGGGCCCTGACATTCCTTCTCCATCTCCCCCCCCCCCCCACCCAAGTCGCACTAGCTTCTCATTTTCACACTACAAACAGCTTACAATGGCCTGTTTCCTTTATCATCAATACTTTTTTGCATATCTTTACCATATAACCATATAACCATATAACAATTACAGCACGGAAACAGGCCATCTCGGCCCTTCAAGTCCGTGCCGAACAACTTTTTTCCCTTAGTCCCACCTGCCTGCACTCATACCATAACCCTCCATACCCTTCTCATCCATATGCCTATCCAATTTATTTTTAAATGATACCAACGAACCTGCTGCCACCACTTCCACTGGAAGCTCATTCCACACCGCTACCACTCTCTGAGTAAAGAAGTTCCCCCTCATGTTACCCTTAAACCTCTGTCCCTTAATTCTAAAGTCATGTCCTCTTGTTTGAATCTTCCCTATTCTCAAAGGGAAAAGCTTGTCCACATCAACTCTGTCTATCCCTCTCATCATTTTAAAGACCTCTATCAAATCCCCCCTTAACCTTCTGCGCTCCAGAGAATAAAGACCTAACTTATTCAACCTATCTCTGTAACTTAGCTGTTGAAACCCCGGCAGTGAGTCTTTCATTCATTGTTCTTTATCTCTCCACATCACTGTCTATATCTCTCGTTTCCCTGACCCCTGACCAGTCTGAAGAAGGGTCTCGACCCGAAACGTCGCCTATCTCCTTCGCTCCTTAGATGCTGCTGCACCCGCTGAGTTTCTCCAGCTTTTTGTGTAACCCTATAATACATAGTGGTACGCAAATCTGGAAACAATTAAAAAAGGCTTTAAAATTGGATAATATACCACTCTGTCTCCCTATTGTAAACAATCCCTTATTCAAACCTTCCATGCTGGATAAAGGTTTCACACAATGGAAAAATTATGGAATTAAAAAGATGGAACATCTTTATAAGGAAGGCACTTTTCTTTTATTTCAGGAATTGCAACAGATTTATGGATTACATTCAAATATTTTTTTTGATATCTACAACTCAGAGATTATGTTAAATCAAATACACAAGATTATAGGAATAGGGAACCAGAAATTCTTGATGAATGTTTGAATAAACATCCTAATACAGAAAAACTAACAACTTATATTTATAATATCCTTTTAGATAGCGAGGTACCATCGACGGAATCACATAGACATACTTGGGAAAATGAATTAAGCCAACCATAACGAAAGATATTTTGGGACAAAAGTTTACAATATATACATCAATGCTCGTTAAATGCCAGACATGCTTTAATACAATTTAAAGTATTACACAGATTACATTACTCAAAAGTTAAACTGAATAGAATCTTTCCACATGTCTCTCCGATCTGCGATAAATGTCAGCATCTAGAGGCTAATTTAACACATACTTTTGTAAATTGTAAAAAATTAAAAATTTCTGGATTGAGATTTTTAGAATAACTTCTGAAGTTATTAATACTAAACTGGATCCGGACTCAAAACTAATAATACTTTGAATATCAGAACAAAGTTTAACACTTACAACAAGCCAAAGAAATTTCCTAGATTACAGTATAATAATTGGGAAGAAATTAATATTAACATTTTGGAAAGGCCCTATATCCCCCACAATTAAAATGTGGATTATGGAAATGTCGGAGACCCTACACCTTGAAAGAATCAGATTTGCCTTAATGGGCAAACAAGAACTCTTTGTTAGAATATGGTCTTCATTCATCGATGACTTAAAAGGGTAGATTGGTTCAGCAGGGGAACCTAACTGAAACTTGGGCTCGGGATCAGATGAAAAGTTATATTCTATATTCCTTGATCTTATCTCCAATGATGCATTAATGGTAAATTATACCATTCCTTATGATTTTTTTTTTTTTTAATTCTCTTTTTTTTCTCTCTCTTTTTTTATTACTCTTAATCTATAAAAAAAACTATTAGAGGCAGAATGATCCAATTGATAATATTAATAATGTATGATTGATGTACACAAAATATTTCTACCATAATATGTGTTTGCCAATTTATTGCTTACCCCTAATAAAAATATATTTTAAAAAAAATTAGAATAAAACTAAAAGAAAAGATGTATAACACAGCAAAGAGTAGCCGGAAGCCAGAGGATTGGGAAACTTACATTGGACAACAGAAGGAAACAAAATGGGCAATACGGGCTGAAATGATGAAGTATGAAGGGAAGCTGGCCAGGAATATAAAGAAGGACAGTAAAAGCTTACGTGGATATGTTAAGGGAATAAGAGTAGCAAAATCAAATGTGGGTCCCTTGAAGGCAGACACGGGTGAAAATATTATGGGCAACAAGGAAATGGCAGAAGAGTTGAATGGGTACTTTGGATCTGTCTTCACTAAGGAAGACGCAGACAATCTCCAAGATGTACTGGAGGACAGAGGGTCTAAGGGGGTAGAGGAACTGAAAGAAATTTTCATGAGGCGAGAAATAGTATTGGGTGGGCTAATGGGACTGAAGGATGATAAATCCCATGGGCCTGATGGTCTGCATCCCAGGGTCCTCAGGGAGGTGGCTCTAGATATAGTGGACGCATTGGTGATCATTTTCCAATGTTCAATAGATTCAGGATCAGTTCCTGTGGATTAGATGATAGCTAATGTTATCCCACTTTTCAAGACAGGAGCGAGAGTTATATTGGTTATATGAGTGCAGGTAGATGGGACTAGGGGAAAATAAATGTTCGGCATGGACTGGAAGGGCCAAGTGGGCCTGTTTCCGTGCTGTAATTGTTATATGGTTATATGGTTATATGGAGAGAGAAAACGGGGAATTACAGTTAGTCGACTTTGGTGGTGGGAAAGATGATGGAGTCAATTATTAAGGCGGTAATAATGGGGCATTTGGTTAGCAGTAAAATGATTAGTCCAAGTCAACATGGATTTATGAAAGGGAAATCATGCTTGACTAATCTTGTGGAATTTTTTGAGGATGTGACAAGTAAAATGGATGAAGGGGTGCCAGTGGTTGTAGTGTATCTAGACTTTCAGAAAGCCTTTGATAAGGTCCCGCACGGGAGTCTTGTGACTAAAATTAGAGCACATGGTATTGGGGGTAGGGTGTTAACATGGATAGAAAATTGGTTGGCAGACCGGAAGCAAAGAGTAGGAGTGAACGGGTCCTTTTCAGAATGGCAGGCAGTGGTGAGTGCAGTGCCGCAAGGCTCGGTGTTGGGGCCGCAACTGTTTACCATATATATTATTGATTTGGAAGAGGGAATTAGGAGCAACACTAGTAAGTTTGTGGATGACACAAAGCTGGGTGGCAGTGTGAACTGTGAAGAGGATGTTAGGAGGTTGCAGGGTGACCTGGACAGGTTGAGTGAGTGGGCAGATGTGTGGCAGATGCAGTATAATATAGATAAATGTGAGGTTGTCCACTTTGGCGGCAATAACAAGGGGGCTGATTATTATCTCAATAGGGTTAGGTTGGTTAAGGGGGAGGTGCAGCGAGACCTGGGCGTCCTTGTGCACCGGTTACTGAAAGTTGGCTTACAGGTACAGCAGGCAGTGAAGAAAGCTAATGGAATGTTGGCCTTCATAACAAGAGGATTTCAGTATAGGAGTAAAGAGGTTCTTCTGCAGTTGTATAGGGCTCTGGTGAGACCACATCTGAGGTATTGTGTACAGTTTTGGTCACCTAATTTGAGCAAGGACATCCTTGTGATTGAGGCAGTGCAGTGTAGGTTCACGAGATTGATCCCTGGGATGGCGGGACTGTCATATGAGGAAAGATTGAAAAGACTAGGCTTGTATTCACTGGAGTTTAGAAGGATGAGGGGGAATCTTATAAAAACATTTAAAATTATAAAAGGACTGGACAAGCTAGATGCAGGAAAAATGTTCCCAATGTTGGGCAAGTCCAGAACCAGGGGCCACAGTCTTAGAATAAAGGAGAGGTCATTTAAGACTGAGGTGAGAAAAAACGTTTTCACCCAGAGAGTTGTGAATGTATGGAATTCCCTGCCACAGAGGGCAGTGGAGGCCAAATCACTAGATGGATTTAAGAGAGAGTTAGATAGAGCTCTAGGGGCTAGTGGAGTCAAGGGATATGGGGAGAAGGCAGGCACGGGTTATTGATAGGGGGCGATCTGCCATGATTGTAATGAATGGCGGAGCTGGCTCGAAGGGCCGAATGGCAAACTCCTGCACCTATTTTCAATGTTTCTATTTTCAATGTAACACCAAGCCCAAACTCCAAGCCCAAACTCCACAGCCAAACTCCACAGCCAAACTCCACAGCCAAACTCCAAGCCCAAACTCCAAGCCCAAACTCCAAGCCCAAACTCCAAGCCCAAACTCCAAGCCCAAACTCCAAGCCCAAACTCCACAGCCAAACTCCAAGCCCAAACTCCAAGCCCAATCTCCCAGCCCAAACTCCACAGCCCAAACTCCACAGCCCAAACTCCAAGCCCAAACTCCAAGCCCAAACTCCAAGCCCAAACTCCAAGCCCAAACTCCAAGCCCAAACTCCAAGCCCAAACTCCAAGCCCAAACTCCAAGCCCAAACTCCAAGCCCAAACTCCAAGCCCAAACTCCACAGCCAAACTCCACAGCCAAACTCCACAGCCAAACTCCAAGCCGAAACTCCAAGCCCAAACTCCAAGCCCAAACTCCAAGCCCAAACTCCAAGCCCAAACTCCAAGCCCAAACTCCACAGCCCAAACTCCAAGCCCAAACTCCACAGCCCAAACTCCAAGCCCAAACTCCAAGCCCAAACTCCAAGCCCAAACTCCAAGCCCAAACGCCAAGCCCAAACGCCAAGCCCAAACTCCACAGCCAAACACCAAGCCCAAACTCCACAGCCCAAACTCCACAGCCCAAACTCCAAGCCCAAACTCCACAGCCCAAACTCCAAGCCCAAACTCCAAGCCCAAACTCCAAGCCCAAACTCCAAGCCCAAACTCCACAGCCAAACTCCAAGCCCAAACTCCAAGCCCAAACTCCACAGCCAAACACCAAGCCCAAACTCCAAGCCCAAACTCCGAGCCCAAACTCCGAGCCCAAACTCCAAGCCCAAACTCCAAGCCCAAACTCCACAGCCAAACACCAAGCCCAAACTCCACAGCCAAACTCCAAGCCCAAACCCCAAGCCCAATCTCCAAGCCCAAACTCCACAGCCCAAACTCCACAGCCCAAACTCCAAGCCCAAACTCCAAGCCCAAACTCCAAGCCCAAACTCCAAGCCCAAACTCCAAGCCCAAACTCCAAGCCCAAACTCCAAGCCCAAACTCCAAGCCCAAACTCCACAGCCAAACACCAAGCCCAAACTCCAAGCCCAAACTCCACAGCCAAACTCCACAGCCAAACTCCAAGCCCAAACTCCAAGCCCAAACTCCAAGCCCAAACTCCAAGCCCAAACTCCAGGCCCAAACTCCAAGCCCAAACTCCAAGCCCAAACTCCAAGCCCAAACTCCAAGCCCAAACTCCAAACCCAAACTCCGAGCCCAAACTCCAAGCCCAAACTCCGAGCCCAAACTCCGAGCCCAAACTCCGAGCCCAAACTCCGAGCCCAAACTCCGAGCCCAAACCCCGAGCCCAAACTCCACAGCCCAAACTCCAAGCCCAAACTCCACAGCCCAAACTCCAAGCCCAAACTCCGAGCCCAAACTCCGAGCCCAAACCCCGAGCCCAAACTCCACAGCCCAAACTCCACAGCCCAAACTCCACAGCCCAAACTCCACAGCCCAAACTCCACAGCCCAAACTCCAAGCCCAAACTCCGAGCCCAAACTCCGAGCCCAAACTCCGAGCCCAATCTCCATGCCCAAACTCCACAGCCCAAACTCCAAGCCCAAACTCCAAGCCCAAACTCCAAGCCCAAACTCCAAGCCCAAACTCCAAGCCCAAACTCCACAGCCAAACTCCACAGCCCAAACTCCAAGCCCAAACTCCAAGCCCAAACTCCAAGCCCAAACTCCAAGCCCAAACTCCAAGCCCAAACTCCACAGCCAAACTCCACAGCCCAAACTCCAAGCCCAAACTCCAGGCCCAAACCCCAAGCCCAAACTCCAAGCCCAAACTCCAAGCCCAAACTCCAAGCCCAAACTCCATGCCCAAACTCCAAGCCCAAACTCCAGGCCCAAACTCCAAGCCCAAACTCCAAGCCCAAACTCCAGGCCCAAACTCCAAGCCCAAACTCCAGGCCCAAACTCCACAGCCCAAACTCCAAGCCCAAACTCCAAGCCCAAACTCCAAGCCCAAACTCCAAGCCCAAACTCCATGCCCAAACTCCAAGCCCAAACTCCGAGCCCAAACTCCAAGCCCAAACTCCAAGCCCCAAACTCCACAGCCAAACTCCAAGCCCAAACTCCAAGCCCCAAACTCCAAGCCCCAAACTCCAAGCCCAAACTCCACAGCCAAACTCCAAGCCCAAACTCCAAGCCCCAAACTCCAAGCCCAAACTCCAAGCTCAAACTCCAAGCCCCAAACTCCAAGCCCCAAACTCCAAGCCCAAACTCCAAGCCCAAACTCCAAGCCCAAACTCCAAGCTCAAACTCCAAGCCCCAAACTCCAAGCCCAAACTCCAAGCCCAAACTCCAGGCCCAATCTCCAAGCCCAAACTCCAAGCCCAAACTCCAAGCCCAAACTCCAAGCCCAAACTCCAAGCCCAAACTCCAAGCCCAAACTCCAAGCCCAAACTCCAAGCCCAAACTCCACAGCCAAACTCCAAGCCCAAACTCCAAGCCCAAACTCCAAACCCAAACTCCAAGCCCAAACTCCAAGCCCAAACTCCAAGCCCAAAACTCCACAGCCAAACTCCAAGCCCCAAACTCCAAGCCCCAAACTCCAAGCCCAAACTCCAAGCCCAAACTCCAAGCCCAAACTCCAAGCCCAAACTCCAAGCCCAAACTCCAAGCCCAAACTCCAAGCCCAAACTCCAAGCCCAAACTCCAAGCCCAAAACTCCATTCCCAAACTCCAAGCCCAAACTCCAAGCCCAAACTCCAAGCCCAAACTCCAAGCCCAAACTCCAAGCCCAAACTCCAAGCCCAAACTCCAAGCCCAAACTCCAAGCCCAAACTCCAAGCCCAAACTCCACAGCCAAACTCCAAGCCCAATCTCCAACCCCAATCTCCAACCCCAATCTCCAATCTCCACCCAAAACCCCAACCCCAAACTCCCAAACACCCAAGCCCAAACTCAAAAGCCCAAACTCCAAGCAATTGACTCCATCATCTTCCCCATTCACTGGTGGAATGAGATTAAAAAATGTCAGTGTCAATACCTGCATAAGCCAGAACCTGCTTTAGCCACTTTGAAAAAGTTGAGCCGACACTTTATTATGCGGTTTTCTGTGGCTAATCAATAATGCTGATTCCGCACTTCTTAGGGTGCTGGTGACCTTGATGTAACACAATAAGTGTAAAATCACACATAGGCATGAATCCGTAGGGTATGCCGAAAAGGTAATCCTAAACCCTGTCACACCCGGTCTGCTCTGTTTGAGTAGATCGTAGATGGAAAATGTAATGACATCTGTAGATACTTCCATCCTGTCGGGTCGCAGCTTTTGTAATGTCTGCATCCGTTGTGCCGAAACCAGTGTCATGAGCATGACTACCTTCAAGGAGAGTTTGGCCAAATACAGGGCTGTGATAGGAGTCCATGGACAAAGGAGCATAAGTACTTCGCTACATCCCAGATTATCGAATACCTAGGCCTCGGAGGATTTGAATTCAAAATTCCCTTCATAAATCTAGAGATGAGAGGGTGTGAATCCACAGAATATTGTTCCGATCCCATCCATAAATATGAAGACAGGGCACTTCTGGCCATATTGATCTCACTATAGCTTAATCATTGATCGAAAAAGTGGGTTGCTAAGAACTCTAATACGTCGGAGATGCCTGCTGTGTAGTATGAAATATTTTGCCGGTAGCAGAACACCTACCATTTCCTTATATAAGAGATGTACTGCTTCTGGGTACTATCCCTCCAGGCCGCAGTAAGAACATCCACAGTGTGATCTGATAGTCTTCTCCCCAGGTATGTCCGCTTTAGAATCTGCAAACCAACAGATTGATATGATCATATAAAGGGTGTTGACCACCAGTTACAGGATGTACCAGTAGGTTCCGATGTTTGGGAACAGTCATAAATGGCTGAATGTTTATCTGTAACATGAGATGGAACCATGGCTGAGTAGGCCAGTCGGGTACCACCAATACTCCCGAGGCGGAGTCCTGCTTAATTTTTTGCAGACACCGACTAATGAGGCAGAAAGGAGGAAATGCATACACAAACATTCCACCCCAATGCAGCGAGAATGCATCTACCGCTGCTGCCCCAGGATCTGGTTCCCATGAAACATATTTAGGCAATTGGTGGTTTAGTCTGGATGCAAACAAATCAATATCTGGCGTCCCATACCGAGCAACCATATCATTAAATATGTCATGATTCAACATCCATTCTGTGTTGTCATTGAATTTGCGAGACCATGTGTCTGCACGATGTTGAATCTACCTGGTAGGTAGAGGACTGAAAGCCAAATGTCTCTGGAAATACACCAGTCCCAAATCAGATTTGCCAATCTATCACAAGATTCCGACTTGATTCCACCCATATGATTAACATACGCCACTGCCGTGGTGTTGTCAATCTGAACTCGAACATGCAAGTGACATTTAATAGAACAATAAGCTTTAAACCCATAAAATGTTCCCAAAAGCTCTAAATAATTAATTCCTCGTGATTGCAGAAGAGGTGCCTCATGCATATTCCATCTGCCTCCACAGCTGGAAATAGTATCAGTAGCACCCCAACCTAGCGCACTGACATCAGTCTGTAAGACAATAGAAGGTGGTTCAACCAGAATTTTGCTGGAAGAGCTTGAGACATTTATAATCCACCATTGTACTTCAGCAATTGTACCGCAGGTGGTATTTGCATGGGCCTGTCATAATGACCTGAATGCAGTGCCTGTTCCTTCGCTCGCTGCAATTACTGGTAATGTAGAGGTCCAAACTGCACAGCTGGAAACAAAGCCACTAATTTGCCAACCAAGCTGGCCACTTGTCTAATTGAAAGTTGTTGTGTTTCATGAACTTAACACAGCCTTCAATTAGCTGCAGCCTTTTGTCCCTGGGCAGAGTCACTGACACGTGATCTGAGTTAATAGTGAAACCTAAATAATCAATAACTGGTGTTAATTTGGACTTATCTGGATGAATGATAAACCCCATCCTTTCAAAAGTGAGCTTAACAACTGACACGGATGATTCAGCTGTGTACCGAGTCTTACCTACGATAAAAATATCATCCAAATAGGCCATTACAATATGACCCTGAGTTCTAAGTAGCCCCAGTATCGGTTTTAACAATTTGGTGAACAATCTCGGAGCTGAGGTTAATCCATTCGGTGGTGCTTTGAATTCCCATAATTGATTCATCCTGCTAAATTTCAAATATCTTTTATCATCGAAGTGAACAGACACTGAGTAATATGCATCTTTAAGGTCGATGCTTGCCATATAACATTGTCTGGAAAGCAGGTGTTTGGCAGTAGTAAAAGTTTCCATTTTTAAATGTTTATACTGTACAAAGGGTTAAGGCTTATCAGGTCGAGGATGATTCTACATCCTCCATTCTTTTTTGACAGAGGAAAAATATTTGACACAAATTGGGGGAGTTGGCAAACCGATTGTATCTCCATATTCTCTTTCTGAGAGAAAATGAGTGTCCGGCTTGGAACATGCTGAGTGGGTGGACTCAGATTGGGATAGAATAGTAAGATTAAATGAGAACTTACCAGTTTGAAGTTTGATCTTGATTTTATGAGGAGTTACGAAGGTGATTACGTGAAGAACCCTGTTCAGGCCACATGCGCGTCAATCTTCAAAGCAGAGGTATGAAATCACAAATAACAATCACCGAAGTGACATAGTAAGATGCGTGATTCGAGAACTACCAGATGACCTTTATGAGAGAGGGTTGGGCGTGGCGGGTACGTAATTACCAACGTGATTTACTTCGGAGTCACGTGAGTGATTCTATGAAGAGTTCGAAGCTTTGTGATTTCGTGCCCCGGATTTCAAATCTCGGCTTCCCACTGCATTGATTGACTCGGATGAGAAAATAATGCATTAATATTGACATTGCATTAAATGCAGTAACAAAGTTTATTTGAAATAACAAACAAAAAACAACAGTACCCCTCTATCCCAGGGGCACTTTAAACAGAACTTAAAATAGCGTTGGCAAACAGCCCTGGATCGGCAATCGGCTGATAGAAACTCTGAAACATCAACTCATTTGCCCATCCGGCTGCCATCAAAATATTGTCGACGGACACGTCCCTTGCCTTGGCCGCTGACGTAGCTGCTGCCCTAGTGGAATGAGATGTGAACACATCAGTGTTAATAAATGCATCAATCGAGACTTGTTTCAGCCATCTGGAAATAGTATTAACTGACACTCTCTTATGAAGCTTTTTGTGACTGATCAACAATCCTGTCTCCATGTTACGTAAAGCTTCTGTAGCTGCAATGTATTGCATCAAATGTTATTTTATGCATAAGGATGGATCCTTGGGATATGTTGAGAACACTATTTTGAACACTGTGACACCTGGCCTGCTTTGTTTGAGGAGGTCATAAATGTAGAACGTAACATTGTCTGCAGCTATTTCCATTCTATCTAGCTATAATTTTTGTAACGTCTGTACTCTCTGTGCTGATACCAATGCCATGAGCATGGCCACCTTCATGGTGATTTTGGTCAAAGACAGAGATGAGACAGGGACCCACTCACGCAGTAGTCTGAGGACCATGCTCACATCCCAAATTGCCATATATCTAGGTTTAGGGGGTTTGGCCTTTCATTAACCAAACAACGAGAGGGTGAGACCCAATAGGATGTTTGTCTGACTTCATCACTAAATATGATGACAAAGCATTTCTAGCTGTATTGATTGCACTATAACTCCACTCTTCATCATATTAGAGGGTTGACAGGAACTCTAGAACATGCGAAATACGTGCTGTAGAATAATCAATATTGTTTTGTACACAGTAAACTTCCCATTGTTTTACATAAATACAATACAATTTACATAACTGTACATTGCGTACAGTTTTGGTCTCCAAATCTGAGGAAAGACATCCTTGCCATAGAGGGGGTACAGAGAAGATTCACCAGACTGATTCCTGGGATGTCAGGACTTTCATATGAGGAAAGATTGGATAGGCTCGGCTTGTACTCGCTGGAATTTAGAAGATTGAGGGGGGATCTTATAGAAACTTACAAAATTCTTAAGGGGTTGGACAAGCTAGATGCAGGAAGATTGTTCCCGATGTTGGGGGAGTCCAGAACAAGGGGTCACAGTCTAAGGATAAGGGGGAATTCCTTTAGGACCGAGATGAGAAAGACTTTTTTCACACAGAGAGTGGTGAGTCTCTGGAATTCTCTGCCACAGAAGGTAGTTGAGGCCAGTTCATTGGCTATATTTAAGAGGGCGTTAGATGTGGCACTTGTGGCTAAAGGGATCAGGGGGTATGGAGAGAAGACAGGTACGGGATACTGAGTTGGATGATCAGCCATGATCACATTGAATGGCGGTGCAGGCTCGAAGGGCCGAATGGCCTACTCCTGCAACTATTTTCTATGTTTCTATGTTTCTATAACAAATGTACTGCTTTTGAGTACTCGATCTCCACGATGCAGTGAGCATGTCCACAGTTCGACCCGACAATCCACGCCCCAGTTATGGCCTTCTTAAAATCTGCAAATTAACAAACCAATACGGTCAAACAACGGATGGCATTTGTCACTTACCGGATGCACCAATAAATCCCTTCATTTGGGAACAGCCATCAGGGGTTGTGTCATCAGCTGTAATATCAAAGGGTACCATGGCTGGGTAGGCCAGTCTGGTATCACCAGTACCCCTGAAGCGTCATCCTGCTTGATTTTAAGCAGACATCGATTTATGAGACAAAATGGTGGAAATGCAAATAAAAACATACCACCCCAATGCAGCGAGAATGCGTCAATCGCTACTGCCCCAGGATCTGGTTCCCATGACACATATTTGGGTAGCTGGTGGTTTAGTCTGGATGCGAACAAGTCGACATCTGGCCTTCCATATTTGACAGTGATCTCATTGAATATGTCCCGATTCAACATCCACTCTATGTTGCCATGGAACTTTCGTGACCTGGTGTCTGCTACTGTATTGAATCTCCCTAGCAGATAAATAGCGGAGAGCCAAATGTGCTTGTCAATACACCAGGTCCAGATTTGGTTTGCCAGTTTGTCACAAGATAGCAACTTGATACCACCCATGTGATTGCTAACACATATGCTACTGCCGTAGTGTTATCAATGTGGAGCTGAACATGCAGACTACTTGTGTTAGAGCAATAAGCCTTGAGCCCATAAAATGCTCCTAAAAGCTCTAAATGGTTTATTCCCCATGTCTGCAGATGCAAAGCTTATTCCATACTCCATCTTCCTCCACAGCTTGAACTTGTATCCGTGGCACCCCATCCGAGTGCACTGACATCAGTCTGTAAAACCATGGACAATTGTTCAAGCACCACTGTGCTAAAACTATGGGAGACATGTTGGATCCACCATTGAAGATCAGTACCTGCACCTGCTGATAATTGCATGGGCCTGTCATAATGGCCCAGATGTACCCGGAGTGCCTGTTCCTTTGTCCTCTGTAAGTGCTGATAGTGCAAAGGCCCAAATTGGACTGCTGGAAATGCTGCCACTAATTTCCCGAGCAGACTGGCCACTTGTCTAATTGAAGGTTGTTGTTCGTTTAAAAGTTTTATACAACCATCAATGAGCTCCCCACTTTTCCCCCTGGGCAAAGTAATAACCATTTTAAGTGAGTCAATTGTGAAACCCAAATAATCAATTGTGGTAAGTGCTGTCAATTTAGATTTTCCTAAATTAATGACAAACCCCATTTTTTCAAGTGTGAATTTGACAACTGCCACAGATGTTTCAGCTAATTCCCTTGTTTGTCCGATAATTAAGATACCATCCAGATAGGCCATAATTCCATGGCCCTGACCTCTATGTAGCCCCAAAATTGGTTTTAACAATTCTAGGGGCTGAGGTTAAACCATTAGGCAGTGCCTTAAATTGCCATAATTGATTAATCCAAGTAAATTTAAAATGCTTTCTATGCTCGCAATGAACAGGCACTGAGTAGTATGCATCTTTCAGATCTATGGTTGCCATATAACAACCTCTGGAAATTAGTTGTTTGGCGGGTAGTCAACATTTCCATTTTGAAGTGTCTATAGAGTACAAATGGATTTCATTTTGTTAGATCCAAAATAATTCTACATCCCCCATCCTTTTTGGGACGGGGAAAAATATTTGACACAAATTGATGGACTTGATGAACCGCCCTCTCAATTACCCCTTTGTTACACAAATTTTCAAGTTCAGCCTGAACCTCGATTGCGTCTGTTTGTGAAAAATAGAGTGTTCTGCTAGGAACATGTTGGAGAGGCAACTCACCATTTGGGTTGAACTCAATCCGAAACCCTTGAATCACACTCCTGATAAACAGATCTGAAGTAAGCTGCTTCCATTCTTCATAGAATAGACATAATCTACCACCAATTGTTTTCCCATGTTTTACTTAATATGTTTTTATGAGAACCAGACCCACCTACCTCCCTGGTAACCGGTGTGCCCTGCTGACCCCAGCTCCTGGCAGGGGCCCCCATGGTTGCTTGTGCTCCTGTCGAAGGGTACTAACCGCGACACTGCGGTGAAGACCGGCTTGTCCCTGGTGTATCCCCGGAAACTGAGGTGGTTCTATAAGGATATTTCCTCTTAAGCGGTCTGCCGATCATCATTGGTGTCATCAGGCCCATCGTTTTGGCTTCTTCATTCAAGTCCTTGACCTATTTAGCAAGGTCCGCACCAAACAGTAAGTTGGGTGGCTGGATATTTGATGGTTTGCAAAGCGCGGCGAACCTTGGATTGATGGTGGGCCTAATAGTCCTTTTCCTGATACAGTTAATCTCGAAATGGGTGCTACATAGCAACCCAAGAGCCTCTTGATGTGTTCTAGTCACATACCCTCCATCCATTGTCCTTGCGAATGCCGTAATAACAGAGCCCAATAACTTTAGGACCCTCTGCATCTTGATCTCTTGGTTTCGTATGCCGGGTCCCATCTGACCCCATATGACCTGATTAACAGTCGGTACTTTCAACAACTCACAGTTTTTAGGAGGCTCATGCTTTTTGGCTGTCTCCTCCATAATGAGCTCCTGGAGCTGATGAGAAACCATATAATTTATTGTAGCGGCCAGCTCTTCACCTAGCGGCTCCCCTGCTCCCGATGGGACAGCAAATGGTGCTGCCAGGGGTGGAATATCTGTTAAATCCATTGTTTCTCCTGGCTGGACTTCCCCATGAGATTCAGGGTCAGGACTAATCTGACCCATTGCACTCCCCTCATATGTCAAGGGGTTATCTAGCAGCCCTGTTGCTGTTGGCGCCTCTGATTCGAGTGGCGCTGACATACCTTCTCCTGGAGCGTAGTTTGCTGGAGTACTGTGTGCAACTGTTCCTCCACTTGGGATTGGTGTGAACACACTCTATCCAGCCCCGGTGAGGAATCATCCCCCAACTCCGTGGGCTTAGCAGACTTTTCAGGTGCCTTACGCCCTACTGGTGCTGGCTCTGTGCTGTGTAGCACTAAGTCTGCAGTCGCTAAATCTGTAGCTGGCGACTGTACAGGGATATGCGGCAGCGGTTCCAAACCCGTATTTCCACGGCTGAATGCGACTCGCTGCTTCCCTTTCCCTGTTTTGTCCATTGCTAGCGATCGGTAGATAAGCGTACCGCAAGCACGGACTTACATTCCAGCGAACGTTTTTCACTTACCTGGAGTCTTAATACTTACCGCTGGAGGAGCTCTGTTCCTCACAGCCTCCGTGCGTCAATGCGGATGACGTACTGACGGCATGTGGCCTGAACGGGGTTCTTCACGGAATCACTCACGTGACTCCGAAGTAAAATTCAATTCGAAAACCTTTTATGCTGCACAGTATAAACGGATCTGATGTTATCTCAGACCATTCTTTTAGGAACCCGTGTAATCTCCCCCCGATTAACCATATAACCATATAACAATTACAGCACGGAAACAGGCCCTCTCGGCCCTTCCAGTCCGTGCCGACCATTTATTTTCCCCTAGTCCCATCTACCTGCACTCAGACCATACCCCTCCATTCCCTTCCCGTCCATATACCTATCCACTTTACATTTAAATGTTAAAATCGATCCTGCCTCCACCACTTCTGCTGGAAGCTCATTCCACACAGCCACCACTCTTTGAGTAAAGAAGTTCCCCCTCATGTTACCCCTAAACTTCTGTCCCTTAATTCTCATGTCATGCCCTCTTGTTTGAATCTTCCCTACCCTCAATGGGAAAAGCTTACCCACGTCAACTCTGTCTATCCCTTTCATCATTTTAAAGACCTCAATCAGGTTCCCCCTTAACCTTCTGCGCTCCAAAGAATAAAGACCTAACTTGTTCAACCTTTCTCTGTAACGTAGTTGCTGGAACCCAGGCAACATTCTAGTAAATCTCCTCTGTACTCTCTCTATTTTGTTGACAAATATGTTCCTATCAGGACCAGACCCACCTAGTGGTGACCGGTGGAATCTGTTGTCCCCAGTTCCTGGTGGGGGGAGTCACGTTAGCTCGTGCCCCCATAGCAGTGCGCCAACTACACACATTGGTAAATGCCTGACTGGTCCCTTGACCTGCCCGGGTCTTTGCAGCCCGCCGGTAGGGGTGTTGGTGCCGAACCATTCTGCCGGTCATCGGGGCTTTAATCAACCCCACCGTCCTTGCCTCATCGGCGAGCTCTTTCACTCGCTTAGCGAGGTCGTCCCCAAATAACAAATTTGGCAGTTGGACGTTACTTGGCTTGCAGAAAGCCGCAAATTTAGGGTGTATTGTCGGGCGTATTGCGCTTTTGCGCAAACAGTTTATCTCTAAGTGGGCACTGCATAGAAGGGCGAAGGCATCCTGCTGTAATACAGACGGCCCTTCGTCCACCGCTCTGGCGAAAGCCGCAATGCCTGCAGCGAGCAACTTCAGCACCCGCTGGAGCTTCATTTCTTATGCCCTGATACCCATATGGCCCCATATCACATGGTACTGCCATATCGCCGGTACTGTCAAGAGTTGGTTTCATATTCCTTTGCCGTCTCGTCCATGGTCAGCTCTTGCAGCTGATGGGAGAGCAAATAATTTATCGTTGTTGCCAACTCGTCATCCAACGACTCCCCAGCCTCTCTGGGGACAGCAAATCTTGCTGCTAGACATGGTATCGTGGGCTCATGCCCTTCATCATGTGGGTTATGTTCCCCCACAGATTCGGCATCAGAATAATCCTGACCCGTCAAGCTCTCCTCCTCCAAGAGGGAGCGATTGAGCAGCCCTATTCCAGGAGCTGCTGGCACGGGCTCTCCCGTAGGCCAGCGCGGATACCAACCCTCCTCCGGGTGTGTATCCTGATGGAGCATCCTCTCCAACAGGAGCTCCACTTTGGATAACCGTGTCATAACGGCATCCTTTTCTGGAGGGGAACCCTCCTGACCCGACTCCTCAGAGTCAATGGGCCTTGCAGACTTTTTAGAAACATAGAAACATAGAAAAATAGGTGCAGGAGTAGGCCATTCGGCCCTTCAAGCCTGCACCGCCATTCAATGTGATCATGGCTGATCATCCAACTCAGTATCCCGTACCTGCCTTCTCTCCATACACCCTGATCCCTTTAGCCACAAGTGCCACATCTAACGCCCTCTTAAATATAGCCAATGAACTGGCCTCAACTACCTTCTGTGGCAGAGAATTCCAGAGACTCACCACTCTCTGTGTAAAGAATGTTTTCCTCATCTCGGTCCTAAAGGAATTCCCCCTTATCCTTAGACTGTGACCCCTTGTTCTGGACTCCCCCAACATCGGGAACAATCTTCCTGCATCTAGCTTGTCCAACCCCTTAAGAATTTTGTAAGTTTCTATAAGATCCCCCCTCAATCTTCTAAATTCCAGCGAGTACAAGCCGAGTCTATCCAATCTTTCCTCATAGGAAAGTCCTGACATCCCAGGACGGCGTGGCCACGGTGCTTAAAGGCACCGAGTCTGCAGTCGGTGGCCACCCTGCCACTGACTGACCAGGTGAACTCAGCGGGTTCCCCGCTCCCCGCACTCTCGCGGTCTGTCATCTTACTAGCGGCACGCCTCACCTTCACCGCTGTCACTTTCTGCATTTGCTTTTTGAACGTAAACTTGCTCCTCAAACACAAACCTGCAAGAAAAAGCAACCTCCAACCAAGCGTTTCACTTACCTTGGGCTTTTTAAACTTACCGCTGGAGGAGCGCTGCGCCCCCTAACCGGTCGCTGCGCCGGTGCTTCTGACGTTAATGACACGCATGCGGCCTGACGGGGTCTTCTTCACGTAGTCACTCACGTAAAATTCCCCGTTTTCTCTCTCCCTCCCTTCTTAAAAAGTGGAGTTGCATTGGCTACCCTCCAGTCGACAGAAACTGATCCAGAGTCGAGAAAACATTGGAAAAAGATCACCAATGCATTCACGATTTCTAGAGCCACCTCCATGAGTACTCTAGGATGCAGACCATCAGACCCTGTGGATTTATCTGCCTTCAGTCCCAACAGTTACCTAACACCGTTTTCCGACGAATGTGGATTCCCTTCAGTTCCTCCCTCCCACCAGATCCTCAGTCCCCTAGTATTTCTGGGAGATTGTTTGTGTCTTCCTCAGTGAAGATGGAACCAAAGTACTCATTTAACCGTTCTGCCATTTCCTTATTTCCCATTATAAATACATCTGTCTCTGATTGTAAGGGACCTACATTCGTCTTCACTAATCTTTTTGTTTTTACGAAACGCTATACAAACTTTTACAGTCAGTTTTTATATTTCCCGCAAGCTTTCTGTCATGCACTTTTTCCCTCTCTTTATAAACTCCTTTGTCCTCTGTTGAGTTCTACATTTTTCCCAGTCCTCTGGTTTGCCGCTTTTTCTGGCCAATTTATCTATCTCTTCCTTTAACACTATCCTTGACTTCCGTCGTCAGCCACGGTTGAGCCGCCTTCCTGGTTTCATTTTTTTCGCCAGACAGGGATGGAAAATTTCTGGAGTTCATCCATGCGGTCTTTAAATCTTTGCCATTGCATCCCCACCGTCAACACTTTAAGTACAATTTTCCCTGTCTGCCCGAGCCGGTAGTGGGGAAACTGCTAGAGTCAGTTATTAAAGATGGGATAGCAGCACATTTGGAAAGTGGTGAAACCATTGGACAAAGTCAGCATGGATTTACGAAAGGTAAATCATGTCTGACGAATCTTGTGGAATTTTTCGAATATGTAACTAGTAGCTTGGATAGGGAAGAACCAGCGGATGTGGTGTATCTGGACTTCCAGAAGGCTTTCGACAAGGCCCCACATAAGAGATTAGTATATAAACTTAAAGCATACGGCATTGGGGGTTCAGTATTGATGTGGATAGAGAACTGGCTGGCAAACAGGAAGCAAAGAGTAGGAGTAAACGGGTCGTTTTCACAATGGCAGACAGTGACTAGTGGGGTACCGCAAGGCTCAGTGCTGGGACCCCAGCTATTTACAATATACATTAATGATCTGGATGAGGGAATTGAAGGCAATATCTCCAAGTTTGCGGATGACACTAAGCTGGGGGGCAGTGTTAGCTGTGAGGAGGATGCTAGGAGACTGCAAGGTGACTTGGATAGGCTGGGCGAGTGGGCAAAAGTTTGGCAGATGCAGTATAATGTGGATAAATGTGAGGTTATCCACTTTGGTGGCAAAAATAGGAAAACAGACTATTATCTAAATGGAGGCCGATTAGGAAAAGGGGAGATGCAGCGCGACTTGGGTGTCATGGTACACCAGTCATTGAAAGTAGGCATGCAGGTGGAGCAGGCAGTGAAGAAAGCGAATGGTATGTTAGCTTTCATAGCAAAAGGATTTGAGTATAGAAGCAGGGAGGTTCTACTTCAGTTGTATAGGGTCTTGGTGAGACCACACCTGGAGTATTGCGTACAGTTCTGGTCTCCTAATCTGAGGAAGGACATTATTGCCATAGAGGGAGTGCAGAGAAGGTTCACCAGACTGATTCCTGGGATGTCAGGACTGTCTTATGAACAAAGACTGCATAGACTCGGTTTATACTCTCTAGAATTTAGGAGATTGAGAGGGGATCTTATAGAAACTTACACAATTCTTAAGGGGTTGGACAGGCTAGATGCAGGAAGATTGTTCCCGATGTTGGGGAGGTCCAGGACAAGGGGTCACAGCTTAAGGATAAGGGGGAAATCCTTTAGGACCGAGATGAGAAGGAATTTTTTCACACAGAGAGTGGTGGGTCTCTGGAAGTCTCTGCCACAGAGGGTAGTTGAGGCCAGTTCATTGGCTATATTTAAGAGGGGGTTAGATGTGGCCCTTGTGGCTAAGGGGATCAGAGAGTATGGAGAGAAGGCAGGTACGGGATACTGAGTTGGATGATCAGCCATGATCACATTGAATGGCGGTGCAGGCTCGAAGGGCCGAATGGCCTACTCCTGCACCTAATTTCTATGTTTCTATGTTTCTATGAGCCAATTCCCGTCTCATACCTTCAAAGTCTCCTTTATTCAAGTTCGGGACCCTAGTCTCTGAATTAACCGTGTCACTCTCCATCCTAATGCAGAATCTCAACATATTATGGTCACTGTTGCCCAAGGGGCCTTGCACAACAAGATCGCTAACTAGTCCTTCCTCATTACACAATACCCAGTCTACGATGGCCTGCCCTCTAGTCGGTTCTTCTATGACCGCCCTGATCGCAGGAGTTTTGGTCGCCCTGACGCAGGAGAAAAGGAGGGAAGAAGATAATACGTTATTGCCTTCCATCACAGTACGCTGTGGTGAATGTTTATGGTAATTTTTATGTAGTTATGTGTCTTGTTGCATTTTTGGTATTATTGTATGACAAATCATATTCCTTCTCTTTTTACATACTTGGCTAATAAATGAATTACAATACAATACAATATTGGTTTAAAAACCCATCCCGTATTCATTCCAGTAAATCCTCCTCCTCAGCGCTGTCACCGATTTGGTTGACCCAATCTATATATAGATTAAAGACACCCATGATAATCGCTGTACCTTTGCTACACGCATCCCTAATTTCCTGCCTGATGCTATCCCCAACCTCCCTACTGCTGCCTGGTGGTCTGTACAAGAGTTTTCTGCCTTTGGCTATTTCGCAGTTCTACCCATACTGGTTCTACAGCATCCAAGCTAATGTCTCTTCTTGCTGTTGCATTAATCTCCTCTTTAACCAGCACTGCCACCCCACTTCCTCATCCTTTCTGTCTAACCTTCCTGAATACCGAATACCCCTGCAAGTTTAGCTCCCAGCCTTGGTCACCCTGGAGTCATGTCTCCGTAATGCCAACGATATCATACCCCTTAATTACTATGTACATTCAATTCATCCACCTTATTAAGAAGGCACAAAGCTTTCAGGTTAGTTTTTTTCTTATCTCCCGTCTACCCTTTGCTTCTGTCCTCTGATTATGGCCCCTCTGTCTCCTTGCGTTGGTTCCCATCCCCTTGCCCTGTAAGTTTAAACGTGACTTTTCCTACACTCTCTTTCCCGTTAGCTGCACGGATGCGCGATAAGGTTGTCAACTCCACCCTCCCAATGTTTAGTTCAACCCTTTGTGGAAACACCCTCTCCACGTCCACTCTATCCAGACCTTTCACTATCCATATCGTAGCAGATGCACCATGGAGAAAACATGATATGCCTTCTGGGGACTGAAATCTCTCTGGCACCTCACCTCTGATGTAACATCTTCCTCAACAATTCCACGAGATGTTAACAGTTAATAAACAGTATTTGTTTTGCAGTGTAATGCAGGAAACAGAGCAAGTAATTTTCTCATAACTGGATGTCATCAAGTGTTATTTCTATCGTGCCTAGGGATGGAAGACCTATCAGCCTGACCTTTGGAACACAGATGTTGGAGCATATAAAGATTACTCTGCTCTCTAACACAGAACCAGTCAACATTTATGTAGGACTTATGACTTAAGATAAAGACCATTAGGCTGACGTTGTACACTATTCCACAGGAACAGGCCCTTCGGCCCACATTGTCTGTGCCAAACATGGTGTTGAGATCAACTAATCTCATCTGCCACTACAGTGGGGGGCACGGTGGCCGGGATTCGGAGACCCGGGATCGATCCCAACTACGGGCGCTGTCTGCACGGAGTTTGTACGTTCTCCCCGTGACCTGCGTGGGTTTACTCCCAAGATCTTCGGTTTCCTCCCGCACTCCAACAGGCTTGTAGGTTAATTGGCTTGGTATAAATGTAAATTGTCCCTAGTGTGTGTGTGGGATAAGTGTAAGTGTACAGGGATCGCTGGTCGGTGCGGACTTAGTGGGTCGAAGGGCCTGATTCCGCGCTGTACCTCTAAAACTAAAGAAACAAAAATGATAATCTCTGAGGAAGAAAACTTATAGGATACAAAACTGAGAGCTGAGAGCTGCACTCTGTATCTCTGCAATATTAAATATTTAAATACTATTAAATACAGGCATGGACTTTGGACATTAGACATTAGACATACAGAGTGGAAACAGGCCCTTCGGCCCACCAAGTCCGTGCCGGCCAGCAATCCCCTTACACTCGCACTATCCTACACACACTAGGAACAATTTACAATTTTACCCAAGCCAATTAACCTACAAACTTGTATGTCTTGGAAGTGTTGGGAGGACACCGGAGATCCCGGAGAAAACCCACGCAGGTCACGGGGAGAACGTACAAACTCCGTACAGACAGCACCCATAGTCGGGATCAAACACGGGTCTCTGGTGCTGTAAGGCAGCAACTCTACCGTTGCTAGGGTTGCCAACTTTCTCACTCCCAAATAAGGGACAAAAGGCCAAAATACGGGACAAATTCCCGACGGCAATGCGTTGAGCGACTGGGCCGTGTCTGGGTGAATGATGATTTGGGCCCAGGTGCTGGACTGCACACAAAGCCCAGCCGGCGGGCCAGCTGAGGAGTTTTGGCCCGGGGGCCGCGCGCAAAGTCCGGCGCCCCGTCCAACTCATGAACCGATGATCGGCCGTGAGAAGGAGGGGCGGTGGTGGTGTCGGTGGTAAGCGAACGTCCGAAGGTCGGACAGCTGGCCGGGCTGCCGACGGACCGACAGGGCCACGGGCGAGGCACTGCTGCTGCACTCCACGGGCTGCACTACGTCGGGACGGGTGAGGCGAGGCCGGACGCGGCGCTCCGACCCGACAGTCCCCTCGACCCGAGTAGTAGCGGTCAAATACGGGACAAGGGTGGTCCCGTATTGGACAAACCAATTTAGCCCAAAATACGGGATGTCCCGGCTAATACGGGACAGTTGGCAAACCTAACCACTGCACCACCGTGCCGCCCAGGATCATATTCATGTATAGTATGATCTGATGTGATTCGATTTTGTTGCAATAGGGGTTTAAAAGAGTGAAGCGATTAGCTTAGTTTAATTTAGAGACACAGCACGGAAACAGGGCGTTCAGCTCATCAGGCCTGCGCTGACGAGAGATTAACACCATCCACATTGACACTATCGTACACACACTAGGGACAATTTTTTACATTTACCAAGCCAATTAACCGGCAAGCTTGTACGCCTCTGGAGTGTGGGAGGAAGCCGAAGATCTCGGAGAAAACCCACGCAGGTCACGGGGAGAACGTGCAAACTCCGTACAGACAGCACCCGTAGTCGGGATCGAACCCGGGTCTCTGGCGCTGAAAGGCGGCAACTCTAGCGCTGCGCCACCGTGCCGCCCTAATGCAACGATTGTAATGAGTGAGTGCAGATCTACCTCTGGGACCGGCACGCAGAGAGTCACCTGACTTGGGCACCATCTTGAGTGGCAGGTACTTACGATAGTGGCGTTTAAGAGGCTTTTGGATAGGTGCATGGATATGCAGGGAATGGAGAGATATGCATGACGTGCAGGCAAATAAGAACTGGTCCTGGCATCATGCTCAGCAGAGAGAATGTGGGCAGAAGGGCCTGTTCCTATGTTTTACTTTAGTTTTGTTTGTGTTCCTTCGTTTGCTCTACCTATTTTACTCTTTTAGCGGCCTGAGAAACGACTACTGGAGTTTTAAACAGATCTTTAATCAAAGGTTCGATATCCAGTATACAGGTTCTCCAGACACGTCTGCCCACAACGGTGGTCAGTGCAGAACTAACGCGCGCAAGTGAAAAACCGCGCAAAACAAGCGGCCCCTCCCGAGTCACGTGACCGCGGCTTCCGAACGCCGGGTTCGATATATGCTTGCGCTAGCGGGTGCCGCTACACTCTACTTTATTTAGGCTTGATTGTATTTAGTTTAGTTTAGTGATACAGCAAGGAAACAGGCCCTTCGGCCCACCGGAATGGCACCGACCAGCGATCCCCGTACACTAGGACTCTCCTACACACTCGAGACAATTTACAATTTTATTAAGGCAATTGACCTTCAAACCTGCACGTGTTTGGAGTGTGGGAGGCAACCGATGATCTTGGCGAAAACCTAAGTGGGTCACGGGCAGAGCGTACAAACTCCGTACAGACAGAACCCGTAGTCGGGATCAAACCCGGGTCCCTGACGCTATGTGCGCTGTAAGGCAGCAATTCTACCGCTGCCCTCGATCATATTTATGTACAGTATGGTCTGATGTGATTAGAAGGCATGCAAAACAAAGCTTTTCACTGTACCTCGGTGCGCATTGCAATAGTGAACCCTAAAACGTAAAAGTAAATATCTGCAGGAATAGTTGTTCTCAATCCATTGTGAATAACGTCTAAATTAGCTGTAAAACGACGTTTATTTATTTGGTCCCGGTGCGTATGACAATGAAATACTCTTGACTCTTTGACACATTTGGGGAGAGGAGGGGGGGATTGCCTTAATGGGGAGAAAGCAGCACTTTGTGCAGCTGCAGAACTGATTTCTGACAGAGCTCCAAGCACAGTCCCAGTGCGTAGCCGTTGACTTGGAAATGGTGTCGGCCCACCGATCTTCAGGAGTCTCCAGGAATCATGCCATGGCCACCCCAGGCACATGGCCATAAATCAAGTCAAGAGTCAGGCGTTTTTCATTGTCAAATGTCCCAGACAGAACATAGTACACTGTAAACAATGTAATGAATGAGAAAACAAGTGGAGTGTGTGTATATATATAAATATATACCCATATACACACACAGATACATATACATACACATACATATACATATATACAAACACACACAAATACATATACATATATACACACACACACATATCCATATACACACACCCAGACACACATATACATATACACACACACATATACAAACACGACATATCATACACACACACAGATATGCACACACACACATATATATATATATATATGCGTGTGCATGTGTGTATGTGTGTGTGTATATATATATATATATATACACACACACTCATACACACATGCACACACACGCACACACAAAAACACACATATATATCTCTATACTTATAAAACTCTGATCTTGGATGTGTATTTATTTGTTTGTGTGTTTGTGTGTAATCACATCTTCGCCAAAAAACAACGCGGTAACTGTAACATTTTAACATATTCCGGTAGACATTTTTCCCCTGGAGTCCAAAATCGCCCTAACTGAATATTTCATGCTTTATTTCTCGAGTTATTCATGAAAATGTTCAAAAATCTGACAAAACTTTGTATTTTAAAACACCTGTCTTTCGCTGATGACGTCACAATGGGTCTGCGTGCCTTCTTCCTCGCACTGCATGTGACGTTACCCCTCCCACCCCCTCCCACCTCCCCTTCGTTATTCAAAAGACGCAGCCGGAGATGAAATTGGGGCGTGGACTGAAGACCAAAGATCATAGCTGAAGACTGCAGTGGCCCAACTCACGGTCCTTTGGTCGATGCTCGCTCACTCGCTTGCTCGCCCCGTTGCCCCCTTGCCGCCTCGCTCGGGGTCCTCGTGTCAGCGCGTGGTGGGGAGGTTGCTGCCACTCTATTCCTCTGTTGCTGCCCTCTGCCTCTGCCCTCTACCTCTACCCGCTGCCACTACCCGCTGCCTCTGTTCTCTGCCCTCAGTCCCCTACCCTCTCCCTCTGACACTGCCTCTGCCTCTGCCCTCTGTCTCTGCCCCAGCCTCTGCCTCTGCCCTCTGTCTCTGCCCTTGCCCTCTGCCTGCCTCCACCCTCACTCTCTCTACCCACTCCCTCTCCCTCTCTAGCCATGCCTGCGAGTTGGGGGCTATGTGTGAGTGGATAGGGCAGGGGATGGGGTAAAAGGAGTGAATTAATAATATTAATATAGTATCAAGGGGGGTGGTTAGTGTGTCTGTGCGGGGGGGTGGTTAGTGTGTGTGTGACACCGCAGGCCACCACCCCACCCCCCCCCCGCCCCACAACCGCGCTTCGAGGGGATGGGACCCAACGGGTCCCACTTGATCTAGTATATATATAAAAACAAACAAACAATAACAGATCAAAGAGACAAACGCAATGCTTCCAAGTCTATGTAGATCAGAAGTTCTTTGAGGTTGTTGTATTTAATAGAAACATAGAAAATAGGTGCAGGAATAGGCCATTCGGCCCTTCGAACCTGCACCGCCATTCAATATGATCATGGCTGATCATCCAACTCAGTATCCTGTACCTGCCTTCTCTCCATACCCCCTTATCCCTTTAGCCACAAGGGCCACATCTAACTCCCTCTTAAATATAGCCAATGAACTGGCCTCAACTACCTTCTGTGGCAGAGAATTCCACAGATTCACCACTCTCTGTGTGAAACATGTTTTTCTCATCTCGGTCCTAAAAGACTTCCCCCTTATCCTTAAACTCTGACCCCTTGTTCTGGACTTCCCCAATATCGGGAACAATCTTCCTGCATCTAGCGTGTCCAACAACTTAAGAATTTTGTAAGTTTCTATAAGATCCCCCTCAATCTTCTAAATTCTAGCGAGTACAAGCCGAGTCTATCCAATCTTTCTTCATATGACAGTCCTGACATCCCAGGAATCAGTCTGGTGAACCTTCTCTTTACTCTATGGCAAGAATGTCTTTCCTCAGAATAGGAGACCAAAACTGTACGCCATAGTCCAGGTGTGGCCTCACCAAGACCCTGTACAACTGCAGTAGAACCTCCCTGTTCTTGTACTCAAATCCTTTTGCTATGATTGCTAACATACCATTTGCTTTCTTCACTGCCTGCTGCACCTGCATGCCTATTTTCAATGACTGGTGTACCATGACACCCTCAAGGGTCTCATTGCATCTCCCCTTTTACTAATCGGCCACCATTCAGATGATAGTCTACTTTCCTGTTTTTGCCACCAAAGTGGATAACCTCACATTTATCCACATTATACTGCATCTGCCATGCATTTGCCCACTCACCCAACCTATCCAAGTCACCTTGCATCCTCCTAGCATCCTCCTCACAGCTAACACTGCCCCCCAGCTTCGTGCCATCCGCAAACTTGGAGATGTTGCATTCAATTCCCTTGTCCAGATAATTAATATATATTGTAAATAGCTGGGGTCCCAGCACTGAGCCTTGCGGTACCCCACTAGTCACTGCCTGCCATTGTGAAAATGACCCGTTTATTCCTACTCTTTCCTTCCTGTCTGCCAGCCAGTTCTCTATCCACATCAATACTGAACCCCCAATACCATGTGCTTTAAGTTTGTATACTAATCTCTTATGTGGGACCTTGTCGAAAGCCTTCTGAAAGTCCAGATATAACACATCCACTGGTTCCCCCTTATCCACTCTACTAGTTACATCCCCGAAAAATTCTATAAGATTCATCAGACATGATTTACCTTTCGTAAATCCATGCTGACTTTGTCCAATGATTTCACCACTTTCCAAATGTGCTGCTATCCCATCTTTAATAACTGACTCTAGCATTTTCCCCACTACCGATGTTAGACTAACTGGTCTGTAATTCCCCGTTTTCTCTCTCCCTCCCTTTTTTTAACTGTTGGCTGCAGGGAAGAAGCTGTTCTTGAACCTGGACGTCACAGCGTTCAGGCTCCTGTAGCTTCTTCACTGGAAGGAGGATGGCGAGTTTTGTCCAAGGGGCCAGGTGAGATCGGTCCACCCGCCGCGGGGCTAAGTTGTTCCCTGTCTGCTTGTCAGTCAACCTTAACGCAGTGTGTGGAGGCATCAGGGAGGAGGTGCTCCACATGTGGTCAACTTAGTCTGCTGGCAATGAGGTGCAATACACGTGGCACTTAGACAGAAAACCACCTCGGAGTCTGTACGCAGGAACATACTGGAGGAACATTAAAAATAACACCAGGAGGCCAATCCCGTAGAACTTGTTCAGTTCAGTTATAGAGTCAGAGAGTCATAGAGTGATATAATAGACACCAGGCAATAGGTGCAGGAGTAGGCCATTTGGCCCTTCGAGCCAGCACCGCCATTCAATGAGATCATGGCTGATCATCCCCAATCAGTACCCCGTTCCTGCCTTCTCCCCATATCCCCTGACTCCGCTATCTTTAAGAGCCCTATCTAGCTCTCTTGAAAGTATCCAGAGAACCGGCCTCCACCGCCCTCTGAGGCAGAGAATTCCACAGACTCACCACTCACTGTGTGAAAAAGTGTTTCCTCGCGGGTTACACAAAAATCTGGAGAAACTCAGCGGGTGCAGCAGCATCTAAGGAGCGAAGGAGATAGGCGATGTTTCGGGTCAAGACTGGCCTCCGTTCTAAATGGCTTACCCCTTATTCTTAAACTGTGGTCCCTGGTTTTGGCTCCTCCAACATCGGGAACATGTGATACTGGGATACAATGTGGAAACAGGCCCTTCGGCCCAACTTGCCCACACAAGTCAACATGTCCCAGCTACACTAGTCCCACCTGCCTGCATTTGGCCCATATCCCTCCAAACCTGACCTGTCCTGTCCATGTACCTGTCTAACTGTTCCTTAAACGTTGGGATAGTCCCAGCCTCAACTACCTCCTCTGGCAGTATGTTCCATACATCCACCACCCTTGGTGTGAAAAGGTTACCTCTCAGATTCCTATTAAATCTTTTCCCCTTCACCTTAAGCCTATGTCCTCTGGCCCTCGATTCCCCTACTCTGGGCAAGAGACTCTGTGCATCTACCCGATCTATTCCTCTCATGATTTTATACACCTCTATAAGATCACCCCTAATCCTCCTGAGCTCCGAGGAATGGAGTCCCAGCCTACAGAACCTCTCCCTATGGTTCCGTTTAGTTTATTGTCACGTGTACCGGGGTACAGTGAAAAACTTTTGTTGCGTGCTAACTAGTCAGCGGAAAGACAACACGTGATTACGATTGATCCATTTATGGTGTACAGATACATGATAAGGGAACTGGAACATAACTAGAATTATAACATAGTAATAACTAAATATAAATAATAACGGCATGGGAGAATTATGCCTATGTAAGAGACCGATCTCTTACGTAGGCATAATTCTCCGTGCCTTCCATCCGCAGCGCTTGTAACACGGGAAGATCTGTGCAGCCCACGTGCCGTCAGCGCTGCCTGAAGCCGTCAGTCTCAATCGGGGCTGAAGGCAGCAGAAATTCTGCCTTTGCAGCACTGCGTATGCGCATCAGTCTACTGCACATGCGCAGCGCAAGTTTCTTGGCGGGGTTTTCAAATATGGTTTGTCAATGTTTTAAGTGTATGTTAGGAAACAAAGAGAGAAGAATGGAGCTCGTGTACCAATTATGTGGTAAGTACATTTTGTGTTTATGTTTTTAAATACCGTATTTCCCGGGGTGTGGGGGTGGGGGGGTGGGGGGGGGGAGAGCTCCCTTCACAGCATTTGGGGAGTCTGGCCCGGGGTAAAGTTACGGGGAGGGTACAAATATTATGAATGAGGGGATCGGGATACTTCCACTTGCGACGCTCCTTGCATGGAGGCGTGGAATGCCACCGCATTGAGGCCGGGGGAGGGGGGGGGGAGAGAAGTAGCTCGGGTGGCTGAGTGGCCGCCGGGCTGGACAGCGGAACCAGCCTCCACCTTAGCTCCTTCTGCCAGTCCCCGCTCACCTCTGGCAGCTCTCCGACTAAAAACCTCTCTCCTGCCGCTGGCTGGCCTCACTCATGTCCTTAAATTCCGACAGCGCGATTGAGGTTACTCGGCTGTGGGACTTTCAGGATTTGCAGGCAGCCGCTGACATGAGCGAAGTCGGCGAACGGCAGGTGACAGGTGTTCAGATGGAGAGCACTGCCACAGGTGAGCGTGCCGGCAGAAGGCGCTGAAGTGGCGGCCAGTTCTGCTGTCGGGTCCCGGTGGCCGCTTCCCGAGCTGCTTCTATCCCCAGCTACAGTGCGTAGCTTCGCGCCCAGAGAGCTGCGGTAGCGATGAGTGAGTGAGTTACTGGCAGTATCCCTGACACCCTCCTTATCAACACTCGTGCCCTCCCCACAACTTTACCCCTGGCACAGACTCTCCACACGCTGTGAAAGGAACTGTTCCCCCAATTGGTCTAGGACTAGGAAGCATTGGGAAAATTGAAATGTCACTGGTTTTATTTATTTATTTATTTAACGGGGCGAACAATCTGTGCGTGCGCGGTTTAATTTTTTAAAAAGCGGAGTGAGTGCCTACCCTGAGTAATTACTCACGGCACGTGCCTGTAAGGGAATAACGTTTAGTGCAAGCAGAGTCCACTCAAGGATCGTCCAAGAGTCATCAAAGAGATAGATACATTCAAATCAATGTCTAGCGAGCTTTATTGTCAGATGTGCCAAACCCCTGACAACTGTACTAATCGAGATTCTATCCACATCCTCTCCACATCCACTCTATCCAGGCCTTTCACTAGTCAGAATATTTCAATGAGGTCCCCCCCCCTCTCATCTTTCTAAACTCCAGTGAGCACAGGCCCAGTGAGTACAGGCCCAGTGAGTAGAGGCCCAGTGACCACAGGCCCAGTGAGTACAGGCCCAGTGAGTAGAGGCCCAGAGAGTACAGGCCCAGTGAGCACAGGCCCAGTGAGTACAGGCCCAGTGACCACAGGCCCAGTGAGTACAGGCCCAGTGAGTACAGGCCCAGTGAGTAGAGGCCCAGTGACCACAGGCCCAGTGAGTACAGGCCCAGTGAGTACAGGCCCAGTGAGCACAGGCCCAGTGAGCACAGGCCCAGTGACCACAGGCCCAGTGAGTACAGGCCCAGTGAGTACAGGCCCAGTGAGTACAGGCCCAGTGAGTAGAGGCCCAGTGACCACAGGCCCAGTGAGTACAGGCCCAGTGAGCACAGGCCCAGTGAGTAGAGGCCCAGTGACCACAGGCCCAGTGAGTACAGGCCCAGTGAGCACAGGCCCATTGAGCACAGGCCCAGTGAGCACAGGCCCAGTGAGTACAGGCCCAGCGAGTACAGGCCCAGTGAGTACAGGCCCAGTGAGCACAGGCCCAGTGAGCACAGGCCCAGTGAGTACAGGCCCAGTGAGCACAGGCCCAGTGAGCACAGGCCCAGTGACCACAGGCCCAGTGAGTACAGGCCCATTGATCACGGGCCCAGTGAGTAGGGGCCCAGTGAGTACAGACCCAGTGAGTAGAGGCCCAGTGAGTACAGGCCCATTGAGCTCAGATCCAGTGAGTAGAGGCCCAGTGAGCGCAGTCCCAGCGAGCACAGGCCCAGTGAGTACAGTCCCAGTGAGTACAAGCCCAGTGAGTACAGGCCCAGTGAGTACAGGCCCAGCGAGTACAGGCCCAGTGAGTACAGGCCCAGTGAGCACAGGCCCAGTGAGCACAGGCCCAGTGAGTACAGTCCCAGTGAGTACAGGCCCAGTGAGTACAGGCCCAGTGAGCACAGGCCCAGTGAGTACAGGCCCAGTGAGTACAGGCCCAGTGAGCACAGGCCCAGTGAGCACAGGCCCAGTGAGTACAAGCCCAGTGAGTACAAGCCCAGTGAGTACAGGCCCAGTGAGTACAGGCCCAGCGAGTACAGGCCCAGCGAGTACAGTCCCAGCGAGCACAGGCCCAGTGAGCACAGGCCCAGTGAGTACAGGCCCAGTGAGTACAGGCCCAGTGAGTACAGGCCCAGTGAGCACAGGCCCAGTGAGTACAGGTCCAGTGAGTGCAAGCCCAGTGAGTACAGGCCCAGTGAGTACAGGCCCAGTGAGTACAGGCCCAGTGAGCACTGGCCCAGTGCCGACAAATGATCTGACGACCAGTATACAATACTGGGATTTTATCCACCTCCATGTACCCAAGAGACCCAACACCTCTTCATTCTTGATATCAACCTGCCCTAGAACACCAGCAAACGCCTGTACTCGCTATCTTGCATATCTGAGGAAGGATGAGTTGGCTTCAGAGAAGGCCCAGAGGAGGTTTACAAGAACAATCCCAGGAATGAGTAGGTTAGCCTATGATGAACGTATGTCGCCACTGGGCCTGTACTCGCTGGAGTTTAGAAGGATGAGGGGAACCTCTTTAAAACTTGCTGAATAGTGAAAGGTTAATTCCTGGGATGGCTGGACTGACATATGGTGAAAGAATGGGTCGACTGGGCTTGTATTCACTGGAATTTAGAAGGATAAGAGGGGATCTTATAGAAACATATAAAATTCTTAGAGGATTGGACAGGGTAGATGCAGGAAAAATGTTCCCGATGTTGGGGGAGTCCAGAATTAGGGGTCACCATTTAGGAATAAGAGGTCGCCCAACATTGGGAACATTTTTCCTGCATCTAGCTTGTCCAATTTATAATTGTACATGTTTCTATAAGATTTCCCCCTCATCCTTCTAAACTCCAGTGAATACAAGCCTAGTCTTTTCAATCTTTCCTCATATGACAGTCCCACCTTCCCAGGGATCAATCTCGTGAACCTACGCTGCACTGCCTCAACCACAAGGATGTCCTTCCTCAAATTAGGAGACCAAAACCGTACACAATCCAGATGTGGTCTCACCAGAGCCATGTACAACTGCAGAAGAACCTCTTTACTCCTGTACTGAAATCCTCTTGTTATGAAGGCCAACATTCCATGAGCTTTCTTCACTGCCTGCTGTACCTGCACGCCAACTTTCAGTGACTGGTGTACAAGGACACCCAGGCCTCTCTGTACCTCCCCCTTACCTAACCTAACCCCATTGAGATATTATTCTGCCCCCTTGTTTTTGCCGCCAAAGTGGATAACCTCACATTTATCTATATTATATTGCATCTGCCACGCATCTCCCATTTGCTCAACCTGTCCAGGTCACCCTGCCACCTCCTAACATCCTCTTCACAGTTCACACTGCCACCCAGCTTTGTGTCATCCGCAAACTTGTTTGTGTTGCTCCTAATTCCCTCTTCCAATCTAAGAGGAAGAGAAAGTGGGGTAACATTGAACTAGTGTGAGGGGGTGAGGATGTGGACTCGGGCTGAAGGGCCTGTTTCTTGTGTCTCCCTACATACATGATCAGCATGGGCTCAGTGGGCCGAAGGGCCTGTGGCCTGTTTTCATTGCTGTATTTTTCGATCAATTTACCCATAATCTGGTCGAACCCAGGTCTCCGATATTTGTTTGGCTTAATCGAGACAGTTGATGAATTCATGTTATAGGAGCGGAATTAGGCCATTCGGACAATCGAGTCTACTCCGCCATTCAATCGTGGCTGATCTATCTCTCCCTCTTAACCCTATTCCACTGCCTTCGCCCCATAACCCCTGACGCCCTTATTAATCAAGAACCTGTCAATCTCCGCCTTAAAAATATCCATTGATGTGGCCTCCGCAGCCACTAAATAACAATCATTTTTTAAAAGGTTCGATCCTGACAACGGTTGCTGTCTGTTTGTACGTTCTCCCCTTGACCGTCTGGGTTTTTCTCCGAGATCTTTGGTTCCTCCTATGCGCCAAAGACGTACAGGTTTGTAGGTTAATTGGCTTGATAAATGTAAAAATTGTCCCGAGTTGGTATAGGATAATGGGAACATGCACGGATCGCTGGTCAGCGCGGGCCCGGTGGGCCGAAGGGCCTGTAATCTTAAACTAAACTAAACTAAGACTGAGATGAGGAACAACTTTTTCACCCAGGGAGTTGCGAGTGTGTGGAATTCTCTGCCGCATTTAGGACTGAGATGAGGAAAATCTTTTTCACCCAGAGAGTTGTGAATGTGTGGAATTCTCTGCCGCAGAAGGCAGTGGAGGCCAATTCACGGGATGTTTTCAAGAGAGAGCTCTTTGGGCTAACGGAATCAAGGGATATGGGGAGAAGGCAGGAACGGGGTACTGATTTTAGATGATCAGCCATGATCAAATTGAATGGCGGTGCTCATTCAAAGGGCTGAATGGCCTACTCCTGCACCTATGTTTTATGCTTCTGTTTCTATGTACTCACAATATTTCAACTATATTTTCTTTGCAATGTAGAAAGGGGACACAGTGACATAATTATGGTCGTGGGAGAGACTCACACCTCTCTGTGTGAAAAAGTATTTTCTCATCTCCGTTCTAAATGCCTTACCTCTTATTCTTAAACTGCGGCCCCTGGTTCTGGACTCCCCCAACATCGGGAACACGTTTCCTGCCTCTAGCGTGTCCAAACCCTTAACCCTTTGGTTTGGAAATGCTGAAGCTGTGTTGCCTTTGGCTTGGAAATGCTAAAGCTGTGTTGCCTTTGGTTTGGAAATACTAGAGCTGTGTTGCCTAATTAAAGTTGCCTTGCCTTATTAAAGTTGCCTTGCCCAATTAAAGTTGCCTTGCCTAATTAAAGTTGCCTTGCCCAATTAAAGTTGCCTTGCCCAATTAAAGTTGCCTTGCCCAATTAAAGTTGCCTTGCCTTCTATATAATTAAAAGTTTAATCTTGACCACTTCCTGTTTGTGCCTTATATTGATTTGAGTAAAAACGCTACCACGTACGGCTGTGATTTTTGGCCATCTTACTCAGAATCCCCCTCCGCTCATCAGGTGCGGAGCACTTTTCCCATCGATGAAAAATAAAAGTTATTAGTGTTTAAAAAATGTTGAAGTTCACTCTCCTGTCAACCACGCCATGTAGGCCACGCCCCTTCTGGTGGGAGGGGGGGGAGGGACTATAAAACCCAGAAGTGTGGGCATGGCTCAGTCTCTGCAAGATGCAGGAGGGAGAGGTCACGACTCGCTGTCTTTAGTGGCCATGCACCCTGCTTGAAGTGGTATGAAACTGCTCTTGGATTTGGTGGCCTTGCACCCTGCTTGAAATGGAATTTTAAGGAATAGCCGTGAGTCAACCGCCAGCACAACAGGCTTGAGTGACTGAGCCGCCAGCCTAACAATCCATTTGGCCCACAGTGTCCATACTAGTCCTCTGGAAACCAGTCCCTTTATCCCACAACACCCATACTAGCGCTCTAGAAAGCCCCCCCCACTGGCCACCAATATTGGAATTGGTGGAGAGGTGGAATATTGCGTTGGGGGACCAGCCCTCCCGTGTGATGCTGGGACCCAACGGGTCCCACTTTGTCTAGTAATCTTACATGTTTCAATAAGAACACCTCTCATCCTTCTAAATCGATGGGGCGAATGGCCTAATTCCGTTCTTATCACTTGTGAACTTATGGACACTTCATTAAAAAGAACAAAACACCCCCGATCTGTTACAACCCAGAGTCAAGCGAGGACATTTTCGTTCAATGCAAATCCACCCACGATTAAAGTGACAAGTGGCATTGTGGGCAATGCTTTCCCTTCCTGCGCCTCTGTTTTCTTAGCTCCAGCCGGCAGCTGAATTGCACAGGATGGTATTTGCCGTTGTGTAAAACTGAGTAGCGCACCTGTAAGGAGTGACCCCTCAACCCCACCCAGCATCCATTCATTCGGATACATAAAGCCTTCCTTTGTTAATCTGCTTCTCCAGTCACCGATCAGTTATCCTGGGCCAGAAAATACCATCTGGTCTTCTCGGAGAAAACCATCTCCTGTGCAGCTGTTTTCTCCCCCCCCCCCCCCCCCCCCAAAATAATAGACATAATAAAGTCCACAGTTTGTCGTGGGCTGGTAAAATTTACACAAAGGAGCCAGGAAATGATCTCAGCGTTGGACCTTGGCGGAGTTTTGTTGAATGCTGGCAGGAGTAACACACCCAACCCTGCCGCACTCATCGCTGATGTGTAAGTACAGGTCGTCGGAGCTGTCAAAGCCTTTAAGAGCAAAGCACCACTTGTAATGTTAAAAAAAAAAGGGATGTCCTTGACTTCAGCGGGTCAGGCAGCATCTCTGGACGATGTAACTACGTTGCTTAGGAATCCTCATCAATCTTGGAAACGGAGTCACAGTGTGACACAGTGTGGACACAGGCCATTCGGCCCAACTTGCCCACCCCGGTCGACAATGTCCCAGCTACACTGGTACCTGCATTTGGTCCATATCCCTCCATACTTGTCCTATCCATGTACCTGTCAAAAGGGCCTGTCCCACTTTCACGAGGCAATTCACGAATTCCCCCGAGTTTTTCCCTGATTCAAACTCGCAGAATGCTCATAGGAGGCCGTAGGAGTTTGTAGACATATCGTAGCGGCTCGTTATGCCAGCCGTAGGTATCAGGTTGGCATAACTCTCGGGGCATCAGGTAAGGCGCGACGTTTTTTTACCAGCCTGATGAAAAATGCCCACGAGTAAAAAAATAGTTGGGATGAAACAAATGGCAACTTCTTACTCGTAGTTAGTTCGTAGACCGTAGTAGGCTGTGAGGGTAGTCGTAGATATTCGTGGGTACTCGTAGCTTGGCAGCTGGACAGAGAAAAAAAGGTGAGTGGAAAAAAAAGCTTAATGGGCCTGTCCCACCAGCATGCAACTCTATGCGATTAGTGCGACCTAACGTGGTCACTTGAGCCGTCCGGCGTCGCGGGTCCAGTCCCACTTCCATCGCCGGAGCCATGCGGAATTGTGCGGAGTTCGTCCCGAGTTCGTCCCGACATCGCGCGGGGCTCCGAAAAACTGACTATGTCCAAAAAGTCCGCGCGGCAACGACTTGTCGGCTCGCAGTCGCCTCGACGCATTACACACCGCCCCGACATCGTGCCTCCGTGAACCTATCTGTAGGTGCCTCCGTGACCCTCTATGTGTGTGGCTCCGTGGCCCTCTGTGTGTGTGTGTGCCTCTGTGCCCCTCTCTGTGTGCCCCTCTCTGTCCTGGCGAACTTACCTTAGACTTCGCTCCAAGTTCGCCTCACTTTGCGCCGCGTTGCGCCACTCATCCGACCTCCGCGCGGCCCCTACTGCCGGTTTGGTTGCGCTTGCCGCATGCAGGCGCATACTGGTGGGAACGGCCCTGTACAGAGGATCACCCGAACTCCGCGCGGCCCCCGCTTCTAGTTTGACCGCGTTCATCGCATAGAGTTGCACGCTTGTAGGACAGGCCCTTAAGTCAACATCAGCACGTGACCTCTGTTACTCCAGTTCGTGAGCATATTGGTGGAAGGTCATAGGAGTTCGTAGATTACCAAAATCTTGATTTTTTTTTTAGGTCCTTTAAACTTGGCTGAGGTTTTGGATTAAGTCGTGAAAGTGGGACAGGCCCTTGACTGGTTCTTAAATGTTGGGATAGTCCCAGCCTCAACTACCTCCGCTGGCAGCTTGTTCCGTACGCCCACCACCCTTTGTGTGAAAAAGTTACCCCTCAGATTCCTGTTAAATCTTTTCCCCCTCACCTTCAACCTACATATGTCCTCTGGTCCTCGATTCCCCTACTCTGGGCAAGAGACTCCGTGCATCTACCCGATCTATTCCTCTCGTGATTTTATACACCTCCATAAGATCACCCCTCATCCTCCTGCGATCCAAGGAATAGAGACCCAGCCTACTCAACCTCTCCCTGTAGCTCTGGCCCTGGCAACTTCCTCTTAAATCTTCTTTGCACCCTTTCCAGGGTACACTTTCCAAATCGTTGTACACACGCAGTCTGAAGAAGGGTCCCAAATCGAAACGTCACGTCTTATCTGGATGCATTACAGCATGGTTTGGAAACAGCTCCACCCAAAACCGCAAGGAATTGCGCAAGGTTGTGGACGCAGCACACAAAGTGGCCTCCCTTCCCAAAAATTACCCAAAGACTTGGTCTCCACAGCCGTCTGTGGCAAAGAATTCCACAGATTCATCGTCTAGCTAAATAGATTCCTTCTCATCTCCTTTCGAGAGGTACGTCCTTTTAATCTGAGGCTGTGGCCTCTGGTCCTAGACTCTCCCACCAGTGGAAACATCCTCTCCACATCCAGTCTACCCAGGCCTTTCACTATTCGCTAAGTTTCACAGCCTAACCCCCGGACTTCCATCTATCCACCTACTGTAATTTGTACTGTAACTGTAATTTCCAATATGTGCAATAACCCATACTGGATATAGGAATCCTATTTATCCATTCTATTTATCCATTGTCTTTTTATAGACATGTATATAGCGCTGCAGAAACTGTGAACCTTGTCCCCCCCCCCCCCTTTTGTTTTGTTTTGCACTGAGTAGGCAATCTCATTGTACATGTGTATAGTGACAATAAAAGGCATTCTGATTCTGATTCTGATTCTGATTATGAAGTTTCAATGAGATCCCCTCTCCTAGAAACTTTAAAAAATAGGTGCAGGAGTAGGCCATTCGACCCTCCGAGCCAGCACCACCATTCAATATGATCATGGCAGATCATCTAAAATCAGTACCCCGTTCCTGCTTTATCCCCATATCCCTTGGTTCCGTTTGTCCTAAGAGCCAAATCAAGTCAAGTCAAGAGAGAGTTGAAGTGGGCCGAAGGGCCAGTTTCTGCGCTGTATCTCAAGTTCAAGTTCGAGTTTACATTTATTGTCAGAAGCACCAATTGGTAGAGTGGGATTTGAGTTACCGTACAGCCATACGAATAAAAAAGGACACAACACTCGATAGACTTTAACATGAACATCCCCACACAGCGGAATCAACGTTTCCCACTGTGAGGGAAGGCAATAAAGTTCAGTCAGCGTCCTGTTTGTTCACCCGTGGCCGGGGCCTCGCGAGCCCTCCGCAGTTGCCCGATGTTCAGGCCCTCTCGCCGGGATGATCGGAACTCCGATGTCGGAACGGAAGAACATTCTCAGCGGCTCGGAATTCCGAACTAAGTCAAAGTCAAAGTCAAAGAAACTTTATTGTCATTTAGAAATACATTGATATATGCAGTTCCAAACGGAATTACGTTGCATTTGGCTCCCTGTGCAACACGATAATTAACAGAAGGATAAACATGGATAAAAAGGATAAATAGACAATGGTGGCAGCCCATTACATGGCATTCAGGAGTCTGATGGCTCGTGGGAAGAAGCTGTTGCAGAACCTTGATGTTCTGCTCCTTATGCTGCGATACCTTTTTCCCGAGGGCAGCAGAGTGAACAGTCCGTGATGGAGATGTGTGGGGTCTTTTATAATACTGCTGGCCTTAGACACACAGCGTTTGGTCGCAATATCCCCGATTGAGGGGAGAGAAGTCCCGATGATTTTTTCCGCTGTCCTCACCACTCTCTGCACGGACTTCCAGTCGGAGGCTTTACAGTCCCCAAACCAGACAGAGATACAGCTGGTCAGAATACTCTCTATGGTGCCCCTGCAGAAAGTAGTGAGGATGGGATGGGGGAGGTGAGCCCTTCTCATCCGGCGCAGAAAGTGCAACCGCTGCTGCGCTCTCTTAACTGTTGATGAGATGTTATTCGACTGGCATCTGGAGATAGGCGACGTTTCGGGTCAGGACCCTTCTTCAGACTGGTCAGGGATCAGGGAAACGAGAGATATAGACGGTGATGTGGAGAGATAAAGAACAATGAATGAAAGATATGCAAAAAAGTATCGATGATAAAGGAAACAGGCCATTGTAAGCTGTTTGTAGTGTGAAAATGAGAAGCTAGTGCACCTTGGGTGGGGGAGAGATAGAGGGAGAAGGAATGCCAGGGCCCGAGGGCTGATGGAGAGGTGGGGAGGGGAGGGAGGCAGCCTGGGTTAACAGATTTGAGAAAATTCAATGTTTAAGCCCAGAGGATGCAGACTACCCAAGCGGAATATGAGGTGCTGTTCCTCCAACTTGCGGTGTTGCTCACTCTGGCCGTGGAGGAGGCCCAGGACCGAGAGGTCGGATACGGATACGGAATGGGAGGGGGAGTTGAAGTGCTGACCCACCGGGAGGTTGGGTTGGTTATTGCGGTTTGAGCGGAGGTGTTCGGCGAAATGATCGCCCAGCCTACGCTTGGTCTCACCGATGTAGATCAGCTGGCATCTGGAGCAATGGATGCAGTAGATGAGGTTGGAGGAGGTGCAGGTGAACCTCTGTCGGACTTGGAAGGACTGCTTGGGTCCCTTAAAGGAGTGGATGGGGGAGGTGAAGTGACAAGTGTAGCATCTCTTGCGGTTGCAAGAGAAAGTGCCCGGGGAAGGGGTAGAGCGGGAGGGAAGGGAAGAATTGACAAGGGAATTACACTGAACATTGAACAGTACAGCACAAGAACAGGCCCTTCAGCCACAATGTCTTTATATAGGTCATAGAACATAATACTTAAAACATTGAACAGAATACAGTACTTAACACAGGTAGATAGGGTGGTCGCAGGTAGATAGGGTGGTCAAAAAGGCTTTCGGCACATTGGCCTTCATCACAGAGTATTGAGTCTGAAGAAGGGTTTCGGCTAGACACGTCGCCTATCTCCTTCGCTCCTTAGATGCTGCTGCACCCGCTGGAGTTTCTCCAGCCTTTTGTGTAACCCACTGAGTATAGAAGTTGGGAGGTCGTATCACAGTTTATATAAGATGGTGGGGAGGCCGCATTTAGAATATCGTGGTCAGCTTTTGGCACCAAGTTATGGGAAAGAAGGAAAGGGTGCAGAGAAGATTAACGAGGATGTTGCCAGGACTCGAGGGTCTGAGCTGTAGGGAAAGGTTGAGCAGGCTCGGACTCTTTTACCTGGAGCGCAGGGGGATGCGGGATGATCTTATAGAGGTGCACAAAATCACGAGAGGTGGGGAATCGGGAACCTGAGGACATAGGATTAAGGTGAGGGGAAGAAAGGTTTAATAGGAACCTGAGGGTTCACCTTTTTACACAAAGGGTGGCGGATGTAAGGAACGAGCTGCCAGAAGAGGTAGTTAAGGCAGGTCCTACCACAACGTAGAAAACCCTCGCAGGTCACGGGGGAGAACGTGCAAACTCCGTACAGACAGCACCCGTAGCCGGGATCGCACCTGGGACTCAGGTGCTGCTAGCAACTCTTATATCGCTGCGCCATCGTTCCGTCCCTTGATGGGCCGAATGGCCTAATTCTACTCCTATTCCTTATGATCTTATGACCTAATAAAACACTCTTGACTCTTAACTCTCTTGATTTGACTAGACTTGACACTTTACTTAGTGTTTTCTTATAATACTTTATCCAGAGTATGAATTACTCGATCCATTACAGGAAAATCAGTATGATGTTCTAGTTGTTGCATAGGATGCTGCCAAAATACCTCTCAGTACAAGCATAGTGGTGACAATTGTCATAAAGGGGCTGGAGAATTCTACTGATCCATTCCCCCAGACAATCAATAGATAATAGACAATATGTGCAGGAGTAGGCCATTTGGCCCTTCGAGCCAGCACCGCCATTCAAGTATATGAGTATATACATCTATACATATACAGTAGGTATGTTACAAAGCTTACCTTTAGCGGTGCTGCAGTTCTGCCGCTGGCCGTGTGCGCGACTTTAGCGCCTTTAAGGGGGGGCGGGGTTGAAATGCGGTTTTCCCCTTGCAATCCGGAGCTTTATTTTCTCGGAGTGCGAGCTATTTTTGGAGATTCGTTCCGACTGCCGGTAAGTCCGTTTTTAAAAATAAATCGTCCGACTATTTAATTGCTGCAGTAAAATAAAAATTAGCTCCCAATGCCGTGAACGCCGACAACGGGGACGGATTTTACGTAGGGGACAGGTAAGTGAAAGCTGTTTATTTTTACATATAAACTTGCTTTTTTAGGGGACTTTAATCAATATTTCATGTTGCGAAATGGTGATTTAGCCCCCATACGAACTGGCAGAATTTTTCCTGCTGATATGGGGTTTAAATTCACCGCTACCGCAACGTTCCAATGCATCGCGTTCCATAAAATCCCAGTCGCAAGCTGTTTAAAATGCCCATTAATTTACAGGCATTAAACACTGAATTCCTTCAATTTGGCCGATAAATTAATGACAATTAGATTTAAAAATCATGTTATATTGTGAATTATTGTGTGACTGTTAATTGGACACTTAGGCTTTAAATTTGTTTTTTAAATTTTCTTAAGAAATTGATAAATGTTTAGATCTAGTAATTGAATTTTGTAATTGGCTACAATTGGGTAACTAACTAATTATATGCTTTAATTTCAGGTCATCCAAGTAAGATTGTTTCATATTTGTTTCAGAATACTTCAATCTATAATAACTGAAAATGTCTTTCAGTTCTCTTAAATTTTAAGGAAATTATGGGCTTTTGACTGTCCTCGATCACAACTTTTGTGACAAGTCAATAGAAAAGCAATGGGGAACGAGTTGCTAATTTCCGAGTATGAAAATGGCCCTAAATTTTTTAATACTGACGATATGAAAGTGAATTAGGTGTCAAATTAAACTTATTTTTATGCTTTATCTGATGGGATAAATTGCAGACTTGATTTTTTAAATCTCAAAATTTTGTAACATTGCTATATACAGTGGTATCTGTGCAATTTCCTGGTGATTGGATAGTCCGGGGGGAGGGGTGGAGACAGGCAGTCATTGAGGTGCAGCGTTGAGATGTGTGACAGCCGCAGGGAAGAAGCTGTTCCTGAGCCTGCTGGTCCGGCAGCGGAGGGACCTGTAGCGTCTCCCGGATGGGAGGAGGGTAAACAGTCTATGGTTGGGGTGTGAGCTGTCCCTGGCGATGCTGTGCGCCATGCGCAGGCATCGTCTACTATGGACAGACTCAATGGAGGGGAGTGAGGAGCCTGTGATGCGTTGGGCGATCTTCACCACCCTCTGCAGAGCTTTCCGGTCGGCGACAGAGCAGTTAACTTTTTCAAACAAAGGGCGGTGGGTGCATGAAATGAGCTGCCAGAGGAGGTAGTTGAGGCTGGGACTATCCGAACGTCTTAGAAGCAATTATAAAAGGACTGGACAAGCTAGATGCAGGGAAAATGTTCCAAATGTTGGCGAATCCAGAACCAGGGGCCATAGTCTTAAAATAAAGGGGAGGCCATTTAAGACTGAGGTGAGAAAAAACTTTTTCACCCAGAGAGTTGTGAATTTGTGGAATTCCCTGCCACAGAGGGCATTGGAGGCCAAATCACTGGATGGATTTAAGAGAGAGTTAGATAGAGCTCTAGGGGCTGGTGGAGTCAAGGGATATGGGGAGAAGGCAGGCACGGGTTATTGATTGGGGACGATCAGCCATGATCGCAATGAATGGCGGTGCTGGCTCGAAGGGCCGAATGGCCTCCTCCTGCACCTATTTTCTATGTTTCTATGTTAGACAGGTGCATGGATAGGACAGGTTTTGAGGGAAATGGGCCAAATGCAGGCAAGTGGGCCTAGCGCAGACGGGGCATGTTGGTTGGTAGGAGCAAGTTGGACCGAAGAGCCTGCTTCCACGCTGTATCACTATGACTCTCCATGATCCTTCCTGAAGTTGAGCCCTTCTTTATTCCAGAGCTGCTTGTTTCTTCTGGCTCTGAGTACAGACTGGACTCTCTCCCTGATACCTCCGACCCTGCCAAACCCATTTAAGTTAACTGGCGAAAGGGCCGCGTTGCTTGCATGCTTTAAATACTTCTCAGTGGAATGAATCTGGACTACATCAGACTATTTACAGAAAGCTAATGTGAATGGAATTAAAAACTGGGCAGTTTTGGATATCGCATTGATGGAAACAAATGTTCTATTGAACAAGGGCGGGGGATTAAGTCTGGCTCAGCGAAGAGGCAGGCAGGCTGTAAAGATTCTCTGTAAACTACATACTGTACAGGCTGTGGATTTGCTAAACACCTGAACTCAGTCCGCCTCGACCTACCTGGTCTCCTGGTTGCCAAAACACTTTAATTCCCCTTCCCATTCCCACACTGCTCTGGTCAGGTCAGGGGGAGTCCCGTCCCCCCCCCCCCCCCCCCCACCCCCCGCCACAGGTACCATGTAATCCTCGTGCTACCTGCTCCATGGTTGGATAGTCGGAGACTAAACCGTCTCCTCCCACCTGGTTTGCCAGGTGAGGAGGGGGCTATGGACCCCCAGCAGGACCAAAAACAAGACCTGTCAAAGGGCGGATGAGCTCCTAGCGAGCCAACATTGTAAGGAATGATGATAAAGCACACACACACACACACACACCAAAATCCTGTACTTCCAGCGGCGGAAGTCCGCAGGAACTGGAGGACAGAGATGTGTGGTGCGTCCGTCACCGTTCCCGTCAGAATCCTGTGCCGCTGCATCGCTTATGTTTTCAACAATGATGAATGAATAAATGGGTTACACAAAAAGCTGGAGAAACTCAGAGGGTGCAGCAGCATCTAAGGAGCGAAGGAGACAGGCGACGTTTCGGGTCGAGACCCTTCTTCAGACTGGTCAGGGATCAGGGAAACGAGAGATATAAACAGTGATGTGGAGAGATAAAGAACAATGAATGAAAGATACGCAAAAAAGTATCGATGATAAAGGATTAAAGAAGGAACTGCAGATGCTGGAGAATCGAGGGTTACACAACTCCCTCGTCAATTCTTCCCTTCCCTCCCGCTCCACCCCTTCCCCGGGCACTTTCCCTTGCAACCGCAAGAGATGCTACACTTGTCCCTTCACCTCCCCCATCCACTCCTTTCAGGGACCCAAGCAGTCCTTCCAAGTCCGACAGAGGTTCACCTGCACCTCCTCCAACCTCATCTACTGCATCCGTTGCTCTAGATGCCAGCTGATCTACATCGGTGAGACCAAGCGGAGGCTGGGCGATCGTTTCGCCGAACACCTCCGCTCGGTCCGCAATAACCAACCCGACCTCCCGGTGGCTCAGCACTTCAACTCACCCTCCCATTCCGTATCCGACCTCTCGGTCCTGGGCCTCCTCCACGGCCAGAGTGAGCAACACCGCAAGTTGGAGGAACAGCACCTCATATTCCGCTTGGGGAGTCTGCATCCTCTGGGCTTAAACATTGAATTTTCTCAATTCTGTTAACCCAGACTGCCCCCTCCCCTTCCCACCTCTCCCTCAGCCCTCGGGCCCTGGCATTCCCTCTCCATCTATCTCTCCCCCACCCAAGTCGCACTAGCTTCTCATTTTCACACTACAAACAGCTTACAATGGCCTGTTTCCTTTATCATCGATACTTTTTTGCATATCTTTCATTCATTGTTCTTTATCTCTCCACATCACCGTCTATATCTCTCGTTTCCCTGATCCCTGAACAGTCTGAAGAAGGGTCTTGACCCGAAACGTCGCCTATCTCCTTCGCTCCTTAGATGCTGCTGCACCCGCTGAGTTTCTCCAGCTTTTTGTGTAACCCTCGATTCTCCAGCATCTGCAGTTCCTTCTTTAACACATGAATGAATAAATGATTCCCACACTGACCTTTCTGCCCTGATCAAACCCCAGTCTCCGGCATTGCAAGCAGCAACTCTGCTGCTGCCCTGATGTAATGTTTTTCATTACCCTAAGAAAGATCTCGCTGTAACCTTTCCCAGCTCGCTAAAGCCAAGTCATAGAGTCATACAGCATGGAAATAGGCCGTTCGGCCCAACTTGCCCATGCCAGCCAACATGTCCCATCTACACTAGTCCCACATGCCTGCTTTTGGCCCATATTCCCCGTAAACCTGTCCGATCCATGTACACTGTCTAAAGTCAAACTTGTCATCTTTGGTGGGAGTTTCTGTTAATGCCTTCCATTTGTAAATTTTAACATCTTCAAAAACAAATGTGATTTTTTTTGTTAGGCATGCTTTAAAAACCTTGCATTTAAAAATATAATGAGTAAGAAACTCAGCGGGTGAGGCAGCATCTATGGAGAAAAGGAGTAGGCGACGTTACGGGCCGAGACCCTTCGGCACTTCAACTCCCCGTCCCATTCCGAATCCGACCTTTCTGTCCTGGGCCTCTTCCATGGCCAGAGTGAGCCCCACTGCAAATGGAGGAGCAGCACCTCATATTTCGCTCGGGCAGTTTACACCCCAGCGGTATGAACATTGACTTCTCCAATTTCAGGTAGTCCCTGCTTTCTCCCTCCTTCCCCTCCCCTTCCCAGCTCTCCCACAGCCCACTGTCTCCGCCTCTTCCTTTCTTCTTCCCGCACCCCCACCCCCACATCAGTCTGGAGAAGCGTCTCGACCCAAAACGTCACCTATTTCTTCGCTCCATAGTCGCTGCCTCACCCGCTGAGTTTGTCCAGCATTTTTGTCTACCTTCGATTTTTCCAGCATCTGCAGTTCCTTCTTAAACATCTCTGCCTTAAAAATATCAATTGACTTGGCCTCCACAGCCATCTGTGGAATTCATTTCACCACCCTCTGACTAAAGAAATTCCTACTCATCTTCCCAAAGGACTGTATTTTAATTCTGAGGCCTTGACCTCTGGTCCTAGACTCTCCCCCAAGTGGAAACATCCTCGCCACATCCACCCTATCCAGGTCTTTCACTATTCTGTGCGTTTCAATGAGGTTCCCCCTCATCCTTCTAAATTACAGGCCCAGTGCCAACAAACGCTCATCGTATGTTCTAACGTTCTAAAGCCTGCCAACAAACCGTGTGTTAGGATGCTTATAGACAATAAACAATAGGTGCAGGAATAGGCCATTCGGCCCTTCGAGCCTGCACCGCCATTCAATGTGATCATGGCTGATCATCCACAATCAGTACCCCGTTCCTGCCTTCTCCCCCATATCCCCTGACTCTGCTATCTTTAAGAGCCCTATCTAGTTCTCTCTTGAAAGCATCCAGAGAACCGGCCTCCACCGCCCTCTGAGGCAGAGAATTCCATAGACTCACAACTCAGTGTGCAGAAAAAGTGTTTCCTCATCTCAGTTCTAAATGGTTTACCCCTTATTCTTAAACTGTGTGGCCCCTGATTCTGGACTCCCCCATCATCGGGAACATGTTTCCTGCCTCTAGCGTGTCCAAACCCTTAAGAATCTTATATGTTTCAATACGATCTCCTCTCATCTTAAATTCCAGAGTGTACAAGCCTTAACCTTTGTTTGTTAACTCTTAAACAATATCATCAGTGGGGGTTGTTTTTAAAGAACTTAATCAAATGATGGATTGCAACTTAATATTTCAGCCATCGTTAGTTTTGGACTGGGTAAATGCTTGTCGGTAAATCTGTTTCAAATGTGCAATTTTGCAGATGTTTCGAATTTTAATTTTTCTTCAATGTTTGCTTCCAGGTTAAAGAATTGTAACAATATAAAAGATCCTTTTTGGCGGAGGAACTAACTGCAGCTGGATTACATATGGCGATATTATTTGTACGGAAAATAATGTTCCACTGGCTTGAAACCAGTTTGGCCGCATTTTCTCCTCCGTCAGCTTCAGAACGAGGATAAAGGTCGAAACCACTGCTCACAGTCTCAGCGTCACACACAGTCTGAGTCCAGATATGTGTTAGCACCGCCGATAATATCCATCTCGGGGATATTCCTTAAAGGTGTAGGAAAGAACTGCAGTTGCTGGAAAGACTCAAAAAGCTGGAGTAACTCAGCGGGACAGGCAGCATCCCTGGAGAGAAGGAATGGGTGGTGTTTCGGGTTGAGACCCTTCAAGGGTCATTGGGATCATGTTTCCTGCCTCTAGCGTGTCCAAGCCCTTAATAATCTTATATGTTTCAATAAGATCCCCTCTCATCCTAATTTCCAGAGTATACAAGCCTTAACCTTTGTTTGTTGACTGTTAAACAATATCATCAGTGGGGGTTGTTTTTAACGAACTTAATCAAATGAAGATTCCTGGGATGTCAGGACTGTCTTATGAAGAAAGACTGGATAGACTCGGTTTATACTCTCTAGAATTTAGGAGATTGAGAGGGGATCTTATAGAAACTTACAAAATTCTTAAGGGGTTGGACAGGCTAGATGCAGGAAGATTGTTCCCGATGTTGGGGAGGTCCAGGACAAGGGGTCACAGCTTAAGGATAAGGGGGAAATCCTTTAGACCGAGATGAGATGGAATTTTTTCACACAGAGAGTGGTGGGTCTCTGGAACTCTCTGCCACAGAGGGTAGTTGAGGCCTGTTCATTGGCCTCAAAATCTATATTTAAGAGGGAGTTAGATGTGGCCCTTGTGGCTAAGGGGATCAGAGGGTATGGAGAGAAGGCAGGTACGGGATACTGAGTTGGATGATCAGCCATGATCATATTGAATGGCGTTGCAGGCTCGAAGGGCCGAATGGCCTACTCCTGCACCTAATTTCTATGTTTCTAAGATCTCCGAGGTCTTCGGTTTCCTCCCACACTCCAAAGACGTACAAGTTTGCAGGTTAACTGGCTTGGTGTACGTGTAAATTGTCCCCAGTGCGTGTAGGGTTGTGTTAGTGTGCGGGGATCGCTGGTCGGTGCAGACTCGGTAGGCCGAAGATTTAGAGTTGCTGCCTCACAGCGCCAGAGACCCGGCTTCGATCCCAATCTCCGGTGCTGTCTGCATGGAGTTTGGTGCTCCGGTTTCCACCCACACTCCAAAGGCGTATAGGTTTGTGGGGATAATTACTTTTGGTAACAAAAACATTGTAAATTGTCCCTAATGTGTTATAGGATAGTGTTAAGCTGATCGCTGTTCGGCACAGACACAGTGGGCCGAAGGGCCTGTTTCTGTGCTGTATCTCCATAAGTAAAGTCTAAAGCTACAGGGAGAAGTTGCGCAGGCTCGGACTATATTCCTTGGAGCGCAGGAGGATGAGGGGAGATCTCACAGAGGTGTACAAAATCACGAGTGGAATAAATCGGGTAGACGCACAGAGTCTCTTGCCAAAGAGTTGGGGAATTGAGGACCAGAGGACGTAGGTTTTAGGTGAGGGGGATTGGGGGGGGGAGGGGGGTGGGGGGTTAGGAGGGGGGGGGGGTTAGGAGGGGGGGGTTAGGAGGGGGGGGGGAAAGACTTAATAGGAACCTGAGAGGGGAAACGGTTTTCAAACAAAGGGTGGTGGGCGTATGGAACGAGCTGCCAGAGGAGGCCGTTGTAGCAGGTTCTATCACAGCATTTAAAAGACCTTTAGACAGGTACATGGATAGGACAGGTTTAGAGGGATATGGGCCAAACACAGGCAGGTGGGACCAGTGTAGATGGGGCATGTTGGCCGGTGTGGGCAAGTTGGGCTGAAGGGCCTGTTTCCACACTGTATCGCTCTATGACTCTAAAGGGCCTGTCCCACTTGGCGATTTTTTTCGGCGGCTGCCGGCATCGTTTACTGACGTACCAGGTCACCGAACAAAAGTCGCGTCGTGATGACATATTGACGAGCGGTGCCTTCTCAAGTGTCGCAACGTTATTTTTGTCACCGCTGGATTTTGAAATGTTCAAAACCTTTCGGCGACGGTACATAGTTCCCTGAAATGACAACAGAGGTAGATAGGGTGGTCGAGAAACATTTCCGTACATTGGCCTTCATTAGTCATACTCCTTGAGTGCAGAAGGGTGGCGCAGCGGTAGAGTTGCTGCCTGACGGAATCAGGGTCACAGGTTCGATCCTGACTACGGGTGCAGTCTGTACGAAGTTTGTACGTTCTCCCTGTGACCATGGGGTTCTCCAATTTTCTTCAAAGACTTGCTTGTTTGTTGGGTGATTTGTAAATTGTCCCTGGCGTGTAGTATAGAACTGGTGCATGAGGTGATCGCTGGTCGGCGCGGACTCGGTGGGCTAAAGGGCCTGTTTCCTCACTGTATCTCCAAACTAAACTAAACTAAAACTCAAAGAGTCAGAGAGTCAAAAAAGAGTCAAAAGAGTTTGTTGTCATGTGTCCCTGACAGGACAATGAAAATCTTTCTTTGCATAGCACAACAGAACATAGAAGGCACTGACTACAATTCTATACATAAGAACTCTGGGTCCATTTCATTTGTTTTCTGCTTATCAGCAAAGTTGGGCACCGTACAACTTGGCCATTTCGTCTAAAGGGCCTGTTCGGTGTCGCCTAAGATTTTGAACATTTCAAAATCCAGCAGCGTTTTAAAAAAATGTTTCGACACTTGAAAAAACACCGAGCATCAGTGCGGCATCATCGCGCCACAGATTTTTCGTGACCTGATACGTCAGTCAATGATGCCAGCAGTGCTCGAAAACAATCGGCAAGTGGGACAGGCCCTTAAAGTAATTGTTTTGTTGGGGCTCGTGAAGGCCCCAGCACTGACCCCAGCACCACCCTTCCAGTTAGAGTTTGCGATCCCAACAATGATCCACTATTAGGAGGCGTTGGATAAAGCTTAGAAACATAGCAACATAGAAATTAGGTGCAGGAGTAGGCCATTCGGCCCTTCGAGCCTGCACCGCCATTCAATATGATCATGGCTGATCATCCAACTCAGTATCCCGTACCTGCCTTCTCTCCATACCCTCTGATCCCCTTAGCCACAAGGGCCACATCTAACTCCATCTTAAATATAGCCAATATAGCCTTAGTTTGGAGATACAGTGTGGCAACAGGCCCTTCGGCCCACCGAGTCCACGTTGACCGTCGATCATCCCTTCACATTAGTCCAATGTTATGCCACTATTGCACCCTGCAAACTAGGCCCAGAAGCCAAATAACTCACAAACCTGCACGTCTTTGGGATGTGAGAGGAAATCGGAGCACCCGCAGAAAACCCCGCGTAGGTCACGGGGAGAACGTACAAACTCTGTATAGACAGCACCCGCGGTCAGGATCAACCCGGGTCTCTGGCGCTGTGAGGCCACAACTCAACCTCTGCGCCACCCTAAATTTGTCCAATCTGGCCAAGTATTCCTTCCAAAGCCGTCAACTATTCCATTGTGCAATAACCTTTATCGAATGCCTTTAGAAATCCAAATAGATTTTAACTAGATCCCCTTTATCCACCCTATCCATGAAACAAAATGAAAATATTTCCTCATCAAGTTATCCTTTCATGAAACCATATTGTCTTGATTTGATTGTATTATGTTTCTAAATATTTCATAAGTTCAGAAGTTCATACGTTATAGGAGCAGAGTTAGGCCATTCGGCCCATCAAGTCTATTCTGCCATTTAATCATGGCTGATCAAATTCTCTCTCCTAACCCCATGGTCCTGCCTTCCCCCCCAATACCCCTGATAGCCGCACTAATCAAGAATCTGTCCATCTCCGCCTTAAAAATAACCACTGACTTAGCCTCCACAGCCTTCTGTGGCAAAGAATTCCACAGATTCACCACCCCCTGACTAAAGAAATGTCTTCTCATCTCCATTCTAAAGGTACGGCCCTTTATTCTAAGGCTAAGGCCTCTGGTCCTAGACTCTCCCATTAGTGGAAACATCCTCTCCACATCCACTCTATCCAAGCCTTTCACTATATGGTAAGTTTCAATGAGGTCCCCTCTCAACCTTCTAAACTCCAGCGAGTACATGCTCAATGCCGTCAAAGGCTCATGTTATGTTAACCCACTCATTCCTGGAATCATTCTCATGAACCTCCTCTGGACCCTCTCCAGAACCAGCACATCCTTCCTCAGATAGGATGCCAAAAATTGCTCACATTACTCCAAATGCAGTCTGACCAGCCCCCTATGGAGCCTCAAGATTACATCCCTAGTTTTATAATCTAATCTTCTCAAAATAAATGCTATTATTCCATTTTCCACTGCTTCGTTAATCATATATTCCAGCATTTCTCCCCAGAGTAAGTCAGGACCAGAGGTCACAGCCTCAGAATTAAAGGGTGCTCTTTTAGAAAGGAGGTGGGGAGGAACTTCTTTAGAGGGTAGTTAATCTGTGGAACTCATTGCCATAGAGGGCAGTGGAGGCCTAATCAGTGGATATATTTAAGGCAGAGATAGACAAATTCTTGATTAAAATGGGCATCAAGGGTTATGGGGAGAAGCCAGGAAAATGGGATTAGGAGGCTGAGATCAGCCATGATTCAATGGGCCGAACGGCCTAATTCTACTCCTATAACTTGTGAACATGTGGACTAGCCTTTTGTTTGCTCTTGTCTGTCTCAGTCTTGTGCATGGTGGCGCAGCGGTAGAGTTGCTGCCTTACAGCGAATGGAGCGCCGGAGACACAGGTTCGATCCCGACTACGGGCGCTGTCTGTATGGAGTTTGTATGATTGTTCGTAAGGAGATCTTCGCTTTCCTCCCACGCTCCAAAGAAGTTTGGGTTTGTTGGTTAATTGCCTTGGTGTAAATGTAAAAACTGTCCCCAGTGTGTGTAGGATAGTGTTACTATGCGAGGATCGCTGGTCGGCACGGACCCGGTGGGCCGAAGGGCCTGTTTCCGAGCTGTAACTCTAAAATAATCTAAAGACCACTTCATTTGAAGTTTTCCAATCCTCCTCGACTTGTCCAAGTATCAAGGGAATTTTGAAAAATCTCAAACGGAACATCCACGTAATTTGAAACCTCTGAAGGCCTCAGGAAGCAGATTTGTTGTTCCAGAGGATCTCGGACCCACTCGTCTGCATTTTATCTCTTCCCTGATGTTTCAATGACTTCTGAATTGTGCTGCTCTAGGTTTCAGCTGCTCTACATCGGTGAGACCAAGCGCAGGCTTGGCGATCGCTTCGCCCAACACCTCCGCTCGGTCCGCAATAACCAACCTGATCTCCCGGTGGCTCAGCACTTCAACTCCCCCTCCCATTCCAAATCCAACCTCTCTGTCCTGGGCCTCCTCCATGGCCAGAGTGAGCACCACCGGAAATTGGAGGAGCAGCACCTCACATTCCGCTTGGGCAGCCTGCACCCTAGTGGCATAAACATTGACTTCTCCAATTACCGGTCGCCCTTGCTGTCTCCTCCCCTTCTCAGCTCTCCCTCAACCCTCGGGCTCCTCCTCTTCCTTTCTCCTTTCTCCTCCCCGACCTCCCCCACCCTACATCAGTCTGAAGAAGGGTTTCAGCCCAAAACGTTGCCTATTTCCTTCACTCCACAGATGCTGCTGCACCCGCTGAGTTTCTCCAGCATTTTTGTCTACCTCTGAAATGCTCCCTCATTTTTGCACCTGGGTTTTCCATTATTTCTAGGATGCTTCCAGTATAGATTGCCACAAAAACAGATGCTAAACATTTGTTCGCCATTTTTCTGCCACCCTTCTCTGAACCCCGGATTACCTCATTGGGATAGATACCTTAACTCATATAATATTATTCGGTGGGCGGCGCGACTCTGGTCGCAGCGGCCTCTGCAGTCCGTCTGTCTTTTTTTTACTTTTTGTCTCGGTTGAGTGTAGTTAGTTAGTGTTTTTTGTTAGTTGGAAATGTGTGGGGGGGTGGGGGGCGGGGTGGGGAAACGTTTTAAATCTTTTCCCTGTACGGAGGACCCGACCTTTCCTCTGTCGGGTCTCCGTTGTCGTTGGGGCCTAGCACCGTGGAGCGGCCTCCAACCGGACCTGGGGCTCCGGTCGCGGAGCTGCGGCCGACTCACCATCGTGGAGCTGGCCGAGTTCGGAACGGGAGGAGCTGTGGTGGCGCGCTGCTGCTGCCCGACCCCGGAGATTCGGAGGCTCCAGCTGCAGGCCGGTGGACAGTAACACCGGGAGCTCGCGGGTCTCTGGTGGGAGACTTGGTTCTTTTTTTGTATGTATGACTGCAGAAACGAAATTTCGTTTGAACCTCAATGAGGTTTCAAATGACAATAAATGGTATTGTATTGTATGATCTTTCATGATCTTCTCACCCTCTCTTCTAATATTCACCATCACCCAACCAGAAGAAGAAATGATCTTCACCTTCCATTTTGTCGAACATCCAAACACCAACATTGCATTACTTTTAAAGGTCCTAAATTGTAGAATACCCTGCCTCTGTCATTAAAATCTCACACCTCCTTAGCCACCTTTAAGGTTGAGCTTAAAAAGTTTCTCATCATGTCCTGAGTTCTGACCTCCAGCTTTTTGTAATGCTATTTATGAGCTCAAACTACTTCTGTTGACTCTTATCTCATTCTATACCTTATTATTTTAATATTTTCATATTTTTTATTTCATATTTTAAATTTTAATTCCTTTTTTTTTGTTTGTTTATTTTTGTTAGAAGCACAACAGTGTGGTACTTGAGTACCTAATGCATACATGCTTAATTTTCATTCTTAAACTGTATTATTGTCTATTATTGTCTATTTTATTTCTCCTCCCCCCTGATTTGCCATTAACGCTCATTTTCAGATGGGAGCGGACTTTGTATCAGCAATCTGGGCTTCCCTTCCATCCCAGTATGGTATTATAACATTGATCATTTGTCTTCTTTTAAAACATGGCGCAAATAAATAAACAAAAAAATAAACAAATTAGGTGACCGTGGTGTTATGATCCATCAATTAATTATGAATTTATTTCATCAGGCGGACCCAGAAGGACCTCTTTGCTCCTATATTCGATTGAACCCGGGTCCCTGGCGCTGTGAGGCAGCAATTCCACCGCTGCGCCACCGTGCTGCCCAACATTAGCCAATTCTAAGATAGACACAAAATGCCGGAGTAACTCAGCGGGACAGGCAGCATCTCTGGAGGGAAGGAATGGGTGACGTTTCGGGTCCAGACCCTTCTTCTATCTCTGGGCAACATAGATTCGACCCGAAACGTCGCCTATCTCCTTTGCTCCGTAGATGCTGCTGCACCCGCTGAGTTTCTCCAGCTTTTTGTGTAACCCTCGATTCTCCAGCATCTGCAGTTCCTTCTTTAACATAGAAACATAGAAATTTGGTGCAGGAGTAGGCCATTCGGCCCTTTGAGCCTGCACCGCCATTCAATATGATCGTGGCTGATCATCCAACTCAGTATTCCGTACCTGCCTTCTCTCCATACCCTCTGATCCCCTTAGCCACAAGGGCCACATCTAACTCCCTCTTAAATATAGCCAATGAACTAGCCTCAACTACCCTCTGTGGCAGAGAGTTCCAGAGACTCACCACTCTCTGTGTGAAAAAAGTCCTTCTCATCTCGGTCCTAAAGGATTTCCCCCTTATCCTTAAGCCGTGACCCCTTGTCCTGGACCTCCCCAACATCGGGAACAATCTTCCTGCATCTAGCCTGTCCAACCCCTTAAGAATTTTGTACGTTTCTATAAGATCCCCTCTCAATCTCCTAAATTCTAGAGAGTATAAACCGAGTCTATCCAGTCTTTCTTAATAAGACAGTCCTGACATCCAAGGAATCAGTCTGGTGAACCTTCTCTGCACTCCCTCTATGGCAATAATGTCTTTCCTCAGATTTGGAGACCAGAACTGTACGCAATACTCCAGGTGTGGCCTCACCAAGACCCTGTACAACTGAAGTAGAACCTCCCTCCTTTTGCTATGAAGTGTAAAGCCTTTGTTTGCCTGCTGTACAAGCATATCAAACAGGCTTTGGCAACACTTAAATGGTGCCACTAACTAAATGCAGAGAGGCTGTGCACAATAATAAACTGAACGAAACGCTCTGCCATTGCCTTGTTTTGTGTACATTGTGGTGACACAAATGTCTGTTGTCAATGATACCGAGATGCAGTCTGTTAGACTTGATCATCCACATTAAGTCAAGTCAAAGTCAAACAAACTTTATTGTCATTTAGAAATACATCGATATATGCAGTTCCAAAACGAAATTCCGTTGCATTTGGCTCCCTGTGCAACACGATAATTAACAGAAGGATAGGCATGGATAAAATGGATAAAAGGATAAATAGACAATGGTGGCAGCCCATTTACATGGCATTCAGGAGTCTGATGGCTCGTGGGAAGAAGCTGTTGCAGAACCTTGATGTTCAGCTCCTTATGCTGCGATATCTTTTGCCCGAGGGCAGCAGAGTGAACAGTCCGTGATGGAGATGTGTGGGGTCTTTTATAATACTGCTGGCCTTAGACACGCAACGTTTGGTCGCAATATCCCCGATTGAGGGGAGAGAGGTCCCGATGATTTTTTCCGCTGTCCTCACCACTCTCTGCACGGACTTCCAGTCGGAGGCTTTACAGTCCCCAAACCAGACAGAGATACAGCTGGTCAAAATACTCTCTATGGCGCCCCTGTAGAAAGTGGTGAGGATGGGATGGGGGAGGTGAGCTCTTCTCATCCGGCGCAGAAAGTGCAACCGCTGCTGCGCTCTCTTAACTGTTGATGAGATGTTATTCGACCAGGTCAGACTGTTAGTGATCTGCACCCCCAGGAACTTAGTGCTACTGACCACCTCCACATCGCTGTCATTGATGTGAAGTGGTGTGGGACTGTGCCGGGTTTTCCTGAAGTCGACGATAACCTCCTTTGTTTTTTCGACATTCAGGATCAGGTTGTTCGTATTGCACCAGTCCACCAGTTGTTTCACCTCCTCCCTGTAAGCCAGCTCATTGTCGTCCCTGATGAGGCCCACCACTGTTGAGTCATCTGCGTACTTCATGATGTGGCTGGAGAATGGCCCCGTGTATTTGATTCATACATTAACCACAGCTGCTGCGATCTCTGCAATACGTCATCCAACAGTACATGCCAAAGAAACACATCACCCTGTTAATAAAACACACAGGCGGTCACGGTGGCGCAGCGGTAGAGTTGCTGCCTTGCAGCGAATGCTGCAGCGCCGGAGACCCTGGTTCGATCCTGACCACGGGTACTGCCTGTACGGAGTTTGTTAATTTAATTACGGCCCTTCTTCAGACTCACACATACTGTCACATACAGTAAATAGTCTGTGCGGAGTTTGCACGTTCTCCCCGTGACCTGCGTGGGTTTCCTCCGAGATCTTCGGTTTCCTCCCACACTCCAAAGACGTACAGGTTTGTAGGTTAATTGGCTTGGTAAATGTAAAAATTGTCCCTAGTGGGTGTAGCATAGTGTTAATGTGCGGGGATCGCTAGTCGGCACGGACCCGGTGGGCCTGTTTGTTAATTTAATTGGTATAAATATAAAATTTGTTTGTCTTGTATTATGGTGGTGGGTCCTGTTTTGTTTTTTGGATTGTAAATATTATTTTGAATAATTAAATACATTTTTTGATTAAAAACAAAATGAGGTGGACAAGACATCACGACCGCTCTCTGGTTGTGGTAGGATGGTTCAGTTGCCTGATAACAGCCGGGAAGAAACTGTCCCTGAATCTGGAGGTGTGCGTTTTCACATTTCTGTGCCTCTTGCCTGATGGGAGAGGGGAGAAGAGGGAGTGACTGGGGTGAGTACTTGATGTAGAGCATTGAGTCATGTAGAACATTATCTGATACGCTTGTACAGCAGGCAAACAAAGGCTTTTCACTTTATACAAATACAACAGTACATCCTAATTTGAGGAAGGACATTCTTGCTATTGAGGGAGTGCAGCGTAGGTTTACAAGGTTAATTCCTGGGATGGCGGGACTGTCGCATGCTGAGAGAATGGAGCAGCTGGGCTTGTACACTCTGGAGATTAGAAGGATGAGAGGATATCTCATTGAAACATATAAGATTGTTAAGGGTTTGGACACGTTAGAGGCAGGAAACATGTTCCCGATGTTGGGGGAGTCCAGAACCAGGGGCCACAGTTTAAGAATAAGGGGTAGGCCATTTAGAACAGAGACGAGGAAACACTTTTTCACACAGAGAGTTGTGAGTCTGTGGAATTCTCTGCCTCGGAGGGCAGTGGAGGCCGGTTCTCTGGATGCTTTCAAGAGAGAGCTAGATAGGGCTGTTAAAGATAGCGGAGTCAGGGGATATGGGGAGAAGGCAGGAACGGGGTACTGATTGGGGATGATCAGCCACGATCACATTGAATGGCTGTGCTGGCTCGAAGGGCCGAATTGCCGACTCCTGCACCTATTGTCTATTGTCTATTGTCTATAGCACAAGAACAGGCCCTTCGGCCCACAATGTCAAGAGTCAAGAGAGTTTTATTGTCATATGTCCCAGATAGGATAATGAAATTCTTACTTGCTGCAGCAAAACAGAATATGCAAACATAATACATAACAGGAGAAGAAAATAAAAAAAGGTTCAGTGTGTATATATACGCATGCACACATACTCAATAAATAACAAATATACTGCAATAATAATAATGGTCTGTTGCAGTTCAGAGCTTATTTGTTGTTGTGTTTAATAGCCTGATGGCTGTGGGGCAGAAGCTGTTCCTGAACCTGGACGTTACAGTTTTCAGGCTCCTGTACCTTCTTACCGAAGACAGTGGTGAAATGAGCGTGTGGCCAGGATGGTGTGGGTCATTGAGGATGCTGGCTGCCTTTTTGAGGCAGGGATTTCGATAGATCCCTTCGTCGGTGGGGAGGTCAGAGCCGGTGATGGACTGGGCAGTGGGTGCAACTTTCTGTAGGCTTTTCCGCTCCTGGGCGTTCAAGTTGCCGAACCAGGCCACGATGCAGCCAGTCAGAATGCTCTCTACTGTGCAGCTGCAGAAATTCAAGAGAATGCTCGTTGACGTTCCAAATCTCCCTGGTCTTCTCAGGAAGCCTCAGAGTCGCTGGTGTGCCTTCTTCCTAATTGCATCAGTGTGCTGGGTCCAAAAAAGAGCTTCGTAAATATGCACGCCCAGGAATTTGACATATTTGACCCTCTCCACCATCGTCCCGTTGATGGAAACAGGATCTTTCCCGAATGTGATGATAGACGATAGACAATAGACAATAGGTGCAGGAGTAGGCCATTCGGCCCTTTGAACCAGCACCGCCATTCAATGTGATCATGGCTGATCATCCCCAATCAGTACCCCGTTCCTGCCTTCTCCCCATATCCCCTGACTCCGCTATTTTTAAGAGCCCTACCTACCTATTTTTAAGGCAGACATAGACAAAATCCTGATTAGAACGGGTGTCAATGGTTATGGCCAGAAGACAAGAAAATGGGATTAGGAGATCAACCTTGTTGAATGGTACGGTAGGCTCGATGGCTGGAGGGCCTAATTCTACTCCTACAACTTATGAAACTGTGACTCTAGAATTGAATTAGCTTGCACCAATCTCTTTGGTGTGGGTCGGCATGGAGGGGTCGAGCCGAAGGGCTTGTTTCCGTGCTGTGTGACTCTCAAGAACAAACTGCCAGAGACGGTAGTTGAGGCTGGGACTATCCCAACGTTTAAGAAACAGTTAGACAGGTACATGGATAGGACAGGTTTGGAGGGATATGGACCAAATGCAGGCAGGTGGGACTAGTGTAGCTGGGACAAGTTGGCCGGCATGGGCAGGTTGGGCTGAAGGGTCTGTTCCCACCACTGTATCACTCGATGACTCTATTGATAAGAAAGGGTTATGGGCCAAATGTGGTCAAATGAGACCAGCTTAAAAATGGCATCTTGGTTAGGGTGGATGAGTTGGGCTGAAGGGCCTGTTTCTGTTTTGTCTGACTATGTCTCTATGGCTTAGTTTAGAGATACAGCACGGAAACAGGCCTTTCGGCCCACCGGGTCCGCGCCGACCAGCAATCCCCACACACTAACACTATTCTACGCCCACTAGTGACAATTTTTACATTTTACCAAGAAAATTAACCTACAAACCTGTACGTCCTTGGAGCGTGGGAGGAAACCGAAGATCGCGGAGAAAACTACGCAGGTCACGGGGAGAACGTACAAACTCCGTACAGACAGCGCCCGTAGTCGGGATGGAACCCGGGTCTCCGGTGGTGCATTCGCTGTAAGGCAGCAACTCTACCGCTGCGCCACCGTGACTGCCTGTGGGTCTCCTCCCACAGGAATGAATGCCAGTTATTAGTTTTAATTGCAAAAGCAAAGTTAATTAAAAGTTAATTGAATCATTTCCCATGGTATGCCAACTGGCATACTTGGCATACTATTCACTGAATTATGGTGAATCACTGGCAGAGAATCTCCATCTTGCAAAGCTGGGCTACAGATTTTACAGTTTCGAGTTTTGAGTGCCTGCTAAGGAAACAGCCCCTTCGGCCCACTGAGTCCACACTGACCGTCGATCTCCTGTTCACAATAGACAAGAGACAATAGGTGCAGGAGTAGGCCATTCGGCCCTTCGAGCCAGCATCACCATTCAATGTGATCATGGCTGATCATCCCCAATCAGTACCCCGTTCCTGCCTTCTCCCCATATTCCCTGACCCCACTATTTTTAAGAGCCCTATCTAGCTCTCTCTTGAAAGCATCCAGAGAACCGGCCTCCACCGCCCTCTGAGGCAGAGAATTTCACAGACTCACCACTCTCTGTGAGAAAAAGTGTTTCCTCGTCTCTGTTCTAAATGGCTTACTCCTTATTCTTAAACTGTGTGGCCCCTGGTTCTGGACTCCCCCAACATCGGGAACATGTTTCCTGCCTCTAGCGTGTCCAAACCCTTAACATGATGTGATGAGCGCATAGAATATGATGAGCGTTTGACAGCACTGGGCCTGTACTCGTTGGAGTTTAGAAGGTTGAGGGGGGACCTCATTGAAACTCACAGAATAATGAAAGGCACAGATAGAGCAGATGTGGAGAGGATGTTTCCACTGGTGGGAGAGTCTAGGATTAGAGGTCACGGCCTCAGAATTAAAGGGCGCTCTTTTAGAGAGGAGGTGAGGAGGAACTTCTTTAGTCAGAGGTCAGTGAATCTGTGGAACTCATTGCCACAGAGGGCTGTGGGGGCCAAGTCAGTGGATATTTTTAAGGCAGAGATGGACAAATTGTGGTGAGAATGGGTGTCAAAGGTTATGGGGAGATGGCAGTAAAATGGTATTAGGAGGCAGAGATCAGCCATGATTGAATGGCGGAGTAGACTCGATGGGCCGAATGGTCTAATTCCACTCCTATAACTTGTGAACTGGAGTCAGGGGATGGAGGGCCATGTACAGCAAGATGTGATCAGCTTAACTTGGCATATCTACTCATGATTAAGATTGCAGACTAGAGCTTGGGTGGCGCGGTGGCGCAGCGGTAGAGTTGCTGCCTCCCAGCGCCAGAGACCCGGGTTCGATCCTGACTACAGGTGCTGTCTGTACGGAGTTTGTACGTTCTGCCCCGTGGGTTTTCGCTCCGGTTTCCTCCCACAATTTAAAAATGTGCAGGCTTGTACGATAATTGGCTTCTGTAAAGTGTGCGTAGAGATAGTTTTAGTGTTCGGGGACCACTGGACGGCGTGAACAGTGTGGGCCGAAGGGCCTGTTTCCGTGCTGTAACTCTAAACTAAACTCAACTAAACTAAACTAAACTGTGTCACATATCTATTCTTGATTCACATATCTAAGATTGCAGGCTGCAGCTCTTCCAAAGCTTGGCTGGCCTCTCTATAATCACTATCAAAGAGTGGGTGTGCGTCTGTTCAAATTCAACTCATCCTTGCGGTTTGGCTTCAGAGAAACGTTCCAGATGGCTGCAGATGAGGTCAGCAACCAACAAATTCAAAAATATCAGGTCCTTTTTCAAAGTGACAACACATTAAATTACTGAATATTGAAAGGCCTGGGTAGTGTGGATGTGGAGAGTATGTTTCCACTAATAGAAACATAGGAACATTGAAATTGGGTCCAGGAGGAGGCCATTCGGTCCTTCATTGTCCACACCGACCATTCATTGTGACCATGGCTGATCATCCACAATCAGTAACCCGTGCCTGCCTTCCCCCCCACATCCCTTGATTGCGCTAGCCCCTAGAACTCTGTCTAACTCTATTTTAAATCCATCCAGTGAATTGGCCTCCACTGCATTCTGTGGCGGAGAATTCCACAATTTCACAACTCGTTGGGTGAAAACGTTTTTTTCTCATCTCAGTTTTACATGGCCTCCCCTTTAAGCTTCGACTGTGGCCCCCTGGTTCTCGACTCCCCCAACACTGGGAACATTTTTCCTGCATCTAGCTAGTGGGAGAGACTAGGACCAGGGATCATTGCCTCAGAATCAAAAGACATACCTTTAGAAAGGTGGCGAAAGGGAGTTTGGAGACACAGCGTGGAAACAGGCCCTTCGTCCCACCAAGTCCGCACTGACCGGCGATCCCCGCGCCTTAACACTATCCTACACACCCTTGGGCCAATTTACATTCATACCAAGCCAATTAACCTACAAACCTGTACGTTCAGAACAAGGGGTCACAGTTTAAGGATAAGGGGGGAATCCTTTAGGACCGAGATGAGGAAAACATTTAGAGAGTGGTGAGTCTCTGGAATTCTCTGCCACAGAAGGTCGTTGAGGCCAGTTCATTGTCTATATTTAAGAAGGAGTTAGATGTGGCCCTTGGGGCTAAAGGGATCAGGGGGTATGGAGAGAAGGCAGGTACGGGATACTGAGTTGGATGATTGAATGGCGGTGCAGGCTCGAAGGGCCGAATGGCCTACTCCTGCACCTATTTTCTATGTTTCTATGTTTCTATGTCTTTGGAGTGTGGGAGGAAACCAAGGCACTCTTTTTTTCAATGTCGCAACACATTAATTTACCAAATAGTGAAAGGCCCGGATAGAGTGGATGTGGAGAGGATGTTTTTCCACTAGTGGCAGAGTCTAGGACCAGAGGTCACAGGCTCAGAATAAAAGGATAAGTGTTTAGGAAGGGATAGAGGAGGAATTTCTTTAGTCAGAGGGTGGTGAATCGGTGAAATACCCCAGAATGACCAAAGATTGGACATCCTGGTCGAGTCTGTGCCGACCAGCGATCCCCGCACACCAACAGTACCCTGCCCACACTACGGACAATCTACAATGATACCAAGCCAGTTAGCCTACAAACCTGTACGGCTTCGGAGTGTGGGAGGAAACCGGTGCACCCCGAGAAAACCCACGCAGGTCACGGGGAGAACGTACAAACACCGCACGGACAGCACCCGTGGTCAGGATGGAACCCGGGTCTCTGGCACTGTGAGGCCGCGACTCTACCGCTGCGCCACCGTGCCGGCCCCAGGGCACACGTGACAATAAATGAACTATAAACTACCCGTGTACCTGAAGGTAGACACAAAATGCTGGAGTAATTCAGTGGGTCAGGCAGCATCTCTGGAGAATAGGAACAGGTGAAGCTTCTGATTAGGACCCTTCTTCAGACTGAGGTTCAGGGGAGAGGGAAACTAGAGGCATGAAATGGTTCCGAACAAATCAGAGCCGGCATCGATGGCCAGGGAAAGGTGGAGCCCACAATGGTCCATTGTTGCCTGTGGAAGAGCTGATAAAGAAGGGATGTATGCATGTGAGCAGTGGAACTGGCAGGACGACTATGGTGGGGGAGGGACAGAGAGAGAGGGAAGGCAAGGGTCACTTGAAATGAGAGAAATCAATGTTCATATCGCTGGGGTGTAAGCTGCTCAAGTGAAATGTGAGGTGCTGTTCCTCCATTTTGTGTTTGGCCTCACCCTGACAGTGAAGCCAGCATCTTTGTGTAAACCAGCATCTGCAACTATAGAGTCAAGTCAAGTTACATTTATTGTCACATTTTGGTACAGTGAGAAACGTAGAAACATAGAAATTAGGTGCAGGAGTAGGCCATTCGGCCCTTCGAGCCTGCACTGCCATTCAATGTGATCATGGCTGATCATCCAACTCAGTATCCTGTACCTGCCTTCTCTCCATACCCCCTGATCCCCTTAGCCACAAGGGCCACATCTAACTCCCTCTTAAATATAGCCAATGAGATAGGATATAGGATGTCCATATATATACGATGTCCATATAGGATGTCGGTGTAGAGCAGATTGATCCAATTCCTGATTCCCTCCCCAAAACCCATTTTGGAGAGCACGTCCCTCATGTACGTGTGCGAAATCCTGTCAAAGGCCTTCTCCTGGTCCAAGCTGACTAGGCAGGCGTCCACCCGTCTGTCCTGCACGTAGGCGATGGTATCTCTCAGCAGCGCTAGGCTGTCTGAGATTTTGCTGCCAGGTACAGCACAAGTTTGGTCCGGGTGGATCACCTGTCCCAGAGCAGACTTGACCCGGTTGGCGATGGCCTTAGACAGGATCTTGTAGTCCACATTCAAGAGCGTTATGGGTCTCCAATTCTTTATGTCCTTCATCTCCCCCTTCTGCTTGTAGATTAGGGTGATGTTGCCTTTCCTCATGGAGTCTGACATGCTACCAGCTAGAAGCATGTCGTTGGACAATGAACTGGCCTCAACTACTTTCTGTTACATTTTTATTGTGTATTGTGTGTTTTTTTTAAGTGTATCGCTGCTGGCAAATTCATTTCACTGCACCTTTGGGTGTATGTGACGAATAAAATTGACTTTGACTTTGATTTGAGTTACCGTACAGCCATACGATTAAAATGAACACAACACACGATAGAATTTGACATGAACATCCCCACACAGCGGAATCAACGTTTCCCGCTGTGAGGGAAGGCAATAAAGTTCAGTCTCTTCCTCATTGGTCACCCGTGGTCGGGGCCTTTGAGCCCTCCGCAGTTGCCGCTACGGGCAGCCCGATGTTTAGGCCCTCCGGCGTCGGAACGGAAGAACACACTCCCAGCTTGGAGTCATAGTTACGGAGTGATACAGCGTGGAAACAGGTCCGTCGGCACGATTTGCCCACACCGGCCAACATGTCCCAGCTACACTAATCCCACCTGCCCGTGTTCGGACCATATCCTTCCAGACCTGTCCTATCCATGAGACCAAGCGGAGAGACCATCGGTGAGACCAAGCGGAGGCTGGGCAATCGTTTCGCCGAACACCTCCGCTCGGTCCGCAATAACCAACCCGACCTCCCGGTGGCTCAGCACTTCAACTCCCCCTCCCATTCCGTATCCGACCTCTCGGTCCTGGGCCTCCTCCACGGCCAGAGTGAGCAACACCGCAAGTTGGAGGAACAGCACCTCATATCCCGTTTGGGGAGTCTGCATCCTCTGGGCTTAAACATTGAATTTTCTCAATTCTGTTAACCCAGGCTGCCCCCTCCCCTTCCCACCTCTCCCTCAGCCCTCGGGCCCTGGCATTCCTTCTCTCTCTATCTCTCCCCCCCCCACCCAAGTCGCACTAGCTTCTCATTTTCACACTACAAACAGCTTACAATGGCCTGTTTCCTTTATCATCGATACTTTTTTGCATATCTTTCATTCATTGTTCTTTATCTCTCCACATCACTGCCCATATCTCTCGTTTCCCTGATCCCTGACCAGTCTGAAGAAGGGTCTCGACCCGAAACGTCGCCTATCTCCTTCGCTCCTTAGATGCTGCCGCACCCGCTGAGTTTCTCCAGCCTTTTGTGTAACCCTGTCCTATCCATGTTGGCAAGAGAATCTGTGCATCTACCCGATCTATTCCTCTACAGCTCCTTCCTGTCCATGCACCTGTCCTTGTTTATGGGTCCAATGCCACATGGAAACATAGGTAGAAACATAGAAAACAGGTGCAGGAGAAGGCCATTCGGCCCTTCAAGCCAGCACCGCCATTCATTGCAATCATGGCTGATCATCCCCAATCAATAACCCGTGCCTGCCTTCTCCCCATATCCCTTGATTCCACTCGCCCCTAGCCCCTAGAGCTCTATCTAACTCTCTCTTAAATCCATCCAGTGACTTGGCCTCCACTGCCCTCTGTGGCAGGGAATTCCACAAATTCACAACTCTCTGGGTGAAAACGTTTTTTCTCATCTCAGTCTTAAATGGCCTCCCCTTTATTCTAAGACTGTGGCCCCTGGTTCTGGACTCGCCCAACATTGGGAACATTTTTCCTGCATCTAGCTTGTCCAGTCCTTTTATAATTTTATATATTTCTATAAGATCCCCCCCCCTCATCCTTCTAAACTCCAGTGAATACAAGCCTAGTCTTTTCATGGTTTGGCATAATGGAAGACTATGGAAGACTGAAAGTCCACACCCATGTTTTCCACTTCTCTGGCTGCACCTGCTCTGAGATTGGGCACCAAATCTGGCGTTAAGCACAGGTTCCATTAAAATACTGTGCTGGAAGGAACTGCAGATGCTGGTTTAAACCGAAGGTAGACACAAAATGCTGGAGTAACTCAGCCGGACAGTCAGCATCTCTGGAGCGAAGGAATGGGTGAGGTTTCGGGCCAAGGCCCTTCTTCAGATTGATGAGTACATTACAATACTAGTGGGAGAGTCTGTCTATGACCAGAGGGCTGTAGTCTCAGAATTAAAGGATGTTCCTTAAGGAAGGAGATGAGGAGAAATTTCTTTAGTCAGAGGGTGGTGAATCTGTGGAATTCTTTGCCACAGAAGGCTGTGGAGGCCAAGTCAATGGATATTTTTTAAGGCAGAGATTGGTAGATTCATGATTATGTTACTTGTCAGGTGTACCGAGGTACAGTGAAAAGCTTTTGTTGCGTGCTAACCAGTCAGCGGAAAGACAATACATGATTACAGTCGAGCCACTTACAGTGTATTAATACGTGACAAGGGAATAACGTTTAGTGCAAGGAAAAGCCAGACAGATCTGAGTTTAAGACGGCCCTAGTTAGAGTAAGAAATGTTGCTGCAGGGGTAGATATTTAAGAGTGTGGAGCAGTTGTAATATGAGTTTGTAGATCTGCTTCTGTGGCTGGCGTGCATATAGTCGCCTGGGTTGGTCCTGATTAGTGCGGGTGTCAGGGGTTTTGGCGAGAATTGGGTTAGGAAGGAGAGATAGATCAGCCGTGATTGAATGACGGAGTAGACTTGATGGGCCTAAATGGCCTCCTCCTGTCCTTGTGAAGGAACTGACAATAGACAATAAGCAACAGACAATAGGTGCAGGAGTAGGCCATTCAGCCCTTCGAGCCAGCACCGCCATTCAATGTGATCATGGCTGATCATCCCCAATCACTACCCCGTTCCTGCCTTCTCCCCATATCCCCTGACTCCGCTATCTTTAAGAGCCCTATCTAGCTCTCTCTTGAAAGTATCCAGAGAACCGGCCTCCACCGCCCTCTGAGGCAGAGAATTCCACAGACTCACAACTCTCTGTGAGAAAAAGTGTTTCCTCATCTCCGTCTAAATGGCTTACCCCTTATTCTTAACCTGTGGCGCCTGGTTCTGGACTCCCCCAACGACGGGAACATGTTTCCTGCCTCCAGCGTGTCCAAACCCTTAACAATGTTATATGTTTCAATAAGATCCCCTCTCATCCTTCTAAACTCCAGAGTATACAAGCCCAGCCGCTCCATTCTCTCAGCATATGACAGTCCCGCCATCCCGGGAATTAACCTTGTAAACCTACGCTGCACTCCCTCAATAGCAAGAATGTCCTTCCTCAAATTAGGGGACCAAAACTGCACACAATACTCCAGGTGTGGTCTCACTAGGGCCCTGTACAACTGCAGAAGGACCTCTTTGCTCCTCTACTCAACTGACGAAAAAGATTACGGCAACTCCCGGCAAGGTCAAATCTTTCCGCGTCCGCCTCTGTCTCAACTTCCCGGCTTCCTGCTTCTCCTGCTTGTGTGATGTGTGGCTTCTCGATCCTGTAGACGTTGGTTGACTCACTCGATAAATCCCTTCCGTCAGAGCAACGAGATAATCCTCTCTGAGCCCACTGCGTCGTTTCAAAGAATCCAAAATTAAGCCATATGACCAATGTAATTGCCTTCACAAACCCTCTCTTCCCAGTTCCCCCTGCCCCCTCCCCCCACCACCATGTGCAAAGGCCAAGAGTGGAATTAACTTACGCGCGATATCAAATTGTCCACAGAGCATGAAGGAGCAATTTGGAAAATAACGCAATGACTTAGCAGTACAGCAAACCCTCAGTATTACCAGGGGGTTACACAAAAAGCTGGAGAAACTCAGCGGGTGCAGCAGCATCTAAGGAGCGAAGGAGATAGGCATCTCAGTATTACCAACCTGAGTCCAGAAATGAAGATAGACACAAAAAGCCGGAGTAACTCAGCGGCACAGGCAGCATCTCTGGAGAGAAGGAATGGGTGACGTTTCCGGTCGAGAGCCTTCCTCTCTGAAACGTCACCCATTCCTCCTCTCCAGAGATGCTGCCTGTCCCGCGGAGTTACTCCGGCTTTTTGTGTCCATCTTTGGATTACATTTTCTCATTCTTGGACACGCTAGAGGCAGGAAACATGTTCCCGATGTTGGGTTGGAGTCCAGAACCAGGGGCCACACACAGTTTAAGAATGAGGGGTAAGCCATTTAGAACGGAGATGAGGAAACACTTTTTCTCACAGAGCGTGGTGAGTCTGTGGAAATCTCTGCCTCAGAGGGCGGTGGAGGCCGGATCTCTGGATGCTTTCAAGAGAGAGCTAGATAGGGCTCTTAAAGATAGCGGAGTCAGGGGATATGGGGAGAAGGCAGGAACGGGGAACTGATTGGGGATGATCAGCCATGATCACATTGAATGGCGGTGCCGGCTCGATGGGCCAAATGGCCTACTCCTGCACCTATTGTCTATTGTCTATTCCTATATTTGATTCCAGGAACGAGTGGGTTAGCAAATGATGAGCGTTTTGACAGCTTTGGGCCTCTCTCTACTCGCTGGAGTTTAGAAGGTTGAGGGGGGGACCTCATTGAAATCGCAGAATAATGAAAGGCATGGATAGAGTGGATGTGGAAAGGATGTTTCCACTGGTGAAAGGATCTAGGACCAGGGGTCACAGCCTCAGAATTAAAGGGTGCTCTTTTGCAAAGGAGGTGAGGAGGAACTTCTTTAGTCAGAGGGTAGTTAATCTGTGGAACTCATTGCCACAGAAGGCTGTGGAGGCCAAGTCAGTGGATATTTCTAAGGCAGAGATGGACAAATTGTTGATTAGAACGGATGTCATGGGTTATGGGGAGAAGGCAGGAAAATGGGATTAGGAGGCAGAGATCAGCCATGATTGAATGGTGCAGTGGATTTAATGGGCTGAATGGGCTAATTCGACTCCTATACCTTGTGAACCTCTGAGAGTCACACAGTGTGGAAACAGGCCCTTCAGCACAACTTGCCCATATCTCTCCAGTGCAGGGAATGGAGGGATATGGACCGTGTACAGGCAGGTGTGATCAGTTTAACTTGGCATCATGTTTGGCGTAAGCATCGTAGGCCGAAGGGCTCGGTCATACAGCATGGAAACAGGCCCTGCGGCCCAACTTGCCCACACCGACCAACATGTCCCAGCTACACTATGTACCTGCCTAACTGTTTTTTAAACGTTGGGATAGTCCCAGTCTCAACTACCTCCTCTGGCAGCTCTGTTCCGAACACCCACCTCTTTATACCCACCTGTGTCTGAAGAAGGATTGTGACCCGAAATGTCACCCATTTCTTCTCTCCAGAGATGCTGCCTATCTGCCGCTGAGTTACTCCAACATTTTGCATCTATCTTTTTTATAATAGATTTTGCTCGTAGCAGACCAAAGTTGTTGTCGACTGTTGTTTCACGGAAAGACTGCTGGGCAAACGGAGCGAATCGTAGTTTAGTTTTAGTGATGCTGTACATTGATGAAAACGCTGGAGTTACTCAGCGGGTCGGGCAGCACCTCTGGAGAAAAGGAATGGGTGACGTTTCAGGTCGAGACCCTTCAATGGACCATTTTTTGGCCGTTGTGATAACAAGTAGTACGGACAGTGGGACTCAACAAGACGAGAGTGAAATAGTACGGGGGAGGGACGGAGAGAGAAGGGGGAGTGCGAGGATTACTTGAAGTTAGAGAAAAGTCAGAGGGCGGTCACGGTGGCGCAGCGGTAGAGTTGCAGCGTTACAGCGAATGCAGCGCCGGGGACCCGGGTTCGATCCCGACTACGGGTGCTGCCTGGACGGTCTCCCCGTGACCTACGTGGGTTTTCTCCGGGATCTCCGGTTTCCACACACACTCCAAGGACGTACAGGTTTGTCGGCTATTTGGCTCGGTTATAAGTGTAAAATTGTCCCTCGTGGGGGCAGGATAGTATTAATGTGCGGGGATCGCTGGTCGGCACGGACCTGGTGGGCCGAAGGGCCTGTTTCCGTGCTGTATCTCTAAACTAAACTCAACTAAAATCAATATTCACACCGCTGGGTCGTAAGCTGCCCAAGTTGCTCTGCTAACCTCTACTATACTTACCACTAAATAAGCGTTCTCATACTTCGAATTACACATTTAAGTCGTGTTTTGCGAAATAGTTTAGTTTAGTTTAGTTTAGATTGGTTTAGAGATGCAGCATGGAAACACGCCCTTCGGCACAACAGGTTTTGCGCAGACCTGCGATCACCCCGTACACTGGTTCTATACTACACATTTAGGGACGATTCATAGAAGAGTAGAATAGAATAGAATGCCTTTTATTGTCATTCAAACAGCTTGGTTTGAACAAAATTGCATTTTCGATAAGTCTTAACGTTACAAAACAAAAATAGACCCACACTTAACACAGTTTACACAAACATCCATCACAGTGAATCTCCAACACCTCCTCACTGTGATGGACGGCAAAAGTCTTATCTCTTCCCTTCGTTCCTCTCGCAGGTAACAATAGACAATAGGTGCAGGAGTAGGCCACTCGGCCCTTCGAGTCAATGTGAACATGGCTGACAACCTACACACCTGCGCGTCGTTTCAATGTGTGTGGAAACCGGGGCACCCGGAGGAAACCCAAACGGCCACGGGGAGAACGTACAAACTCCGTACGGACAGCACCCGCAGTCAGGATCGAACCCGGGTCTCTGGCGCTGTGAGGTGGCAACGCTGGCACATTCCAAACGCATGCAGTGAACACGTAGTAAATAAATGAATGAGTTAACATGGAGATACGAGGGACTGCAGATGCTGACATCTTTTCTCCCCATTCTCCTGCCTCCTCCCCATCACGTTTTACGCCTTTATTAATCAACAAGGCGGCCTTCAGGGCCGGTTTCCGCGCTGTATAGCTCAGCGACTGAAATAAAATACTCGAATAAACAAATCTAATAAAACATGAATCTGAAGCGAAAAGTACAAGAGCGGATGTTAGTGGAACTTTAGAGAAATCATTGCAAGGCTGGGGGGAAAAATAAACCACTGGCTGGCTCTACTCTATTTCAACAAGGAGTTCTCAAAGCAGATTGGCAGCAATTCCTGGAATAATTGATTTCCCAAGAACAACAAGGGGCATTGAGCAGAGTTTCGCGAATCTTCCGAAACTCTGAATTAACACCTTCATCGAAGAGATGCAAAGGTCGCGGCTCCAGTGATATTATGGCGTGTTTTCTCAAAAGTATATTTAGTATCTGGGTGCAGTTTCTTCAGTGGGGATAGAAGCCTTGGAACCAGCGCTGGTGTCAAACTTTGAGCTGCCAGCAGAGGGCGGAAGGTGCAGCAACTAAACTCGTAACTAAACGTGGAAACAAGATGGACAGGGTGCAGGATGCCAGGACTAGTGGGCTTGAGAATGAGGGAGCGGCCAAACAGGCTAGGACTTTATTCCTTGGAGTGCAATGAAGTGGCCATTTAGCTTAAAGGACCTGTCCCACTGTACGAGCTAATTCAAGAGCTCTCCCGAGTTTTTAAAAAAATCAAACTCGTGGTAAGTATGTAGAATGTACGTAGAGGGTGCGTCGGAGCTCGGGGGCGTCTCTTAATGGCTCGTAACACTAACGGCGGGTACTCGGGAAACACGGTAAGCTCGTGAAGACTCGTGAAGATGTTGAAAAATGTCCACGAGAGCCCCGAGTACCTACGAGCGGATATTATCGTAATCCTCCGTGTTCGAATCAGGGGAAACTCGGGAGAACTCTTGAATTACCTCATACAGTGGAACAGGGCCTTTACTCAGTATGTTATGGGGTCAAGGAACGAGCGTTCACGTCGCGGCCCTTGTTTCCACCGATCTTTCCACCACCGCGCACAAGGCGCACAAGAAGCGACAAGGCAGACGCCATTGTGCGCAGATGCCGAGACGTGTGTGTTCAGCTCTGGCTGAACAACTTCTAATCTTGTGTGTTACACAAAAAGCTGGAGAAACTCAGCGGGTGCAGCAGCATCTAAGGAGCGAAGGAGATAGGCGACGTTTCGGGTCGAGACCCTTCTTCAGACTGGACCAGTCTGAAGAAGGGTCTCGACCCGAAACGTCGCCTATCTCCTTCGCTCCTTAGATGCTGCTGCACCCGCTGAGTTTCTCCAGCTTTTTGTGTAACCCTCGATTCTCCAGCATCTGCAGTTCCTTCTTTAACAACTTCTAATCTTGTGCGTGGTCTCGATAAGAAGAAGTATGTTAGAATTATAACCAGTTATCTTTAAATGTTATCTGCCTGTAATTATGTGGGTGGGATTTACACATAGTGTGAGATGTGTTTGCGGCTGGGATTCTCATGCAGACGCCTTAGTAGTTAGTTTAGTTTGAAGAAGCATGGGGGAGAGGTCACAGCTTTCCACCATGCACGAGTATGACCACGAATAATATTAAAATGTACTGATACAAGAAGAAGCTTAGGTGAATATCTCACTGTTTTTACCACTACATTAAATAAACTATTAATCAAGATTCTGTGTTTGGAAGATTTATCCTTCGACAGCATTGAATGTCACGGGGAGCTCTCATGAGTGCGTTTCGCTTATCTCCTGACCCCCTGTCTTCAATCATAGTGACCACAGGAAAGAATCCTTGACCTGTTTAAATCCGATAACCGTTTAAATCTTTCCCATCCACCAATACATCCAATTTGTTCAAATGGTAATTGTACCCGCATCAGACAGCTTTGGAAGAGGAAAACACAACTGGTGACACATTGTGTTAATTTGGTGTGAATAGAGACATTTTACAGTGACACCCCCGCTGTGTCACGGAAAGCGGAGATTTTAATAGGTTTTTTTTACACCAAAATTCAAAATCTAGTTACAAAACATGGGGGGGATAGTCCCCCACCTCTCAAAACATGGAGGGGACCTGTGTTCCCCCCCGGTGTCCCCCCCATGATTTGTGCCCATACGTGGAGCTCGCTGGTTCATCCTGATTTGAGTCAAGGTGTACTAACATTCCCCATAGTTTAATTTAGAGATACAGCAGAGAAACAGGCCCTTTGGCCCACCGAATCCACGCCGACCAGCGATGCCCGCACACTAAACACTGTCCTAAACAAACTAGGGACAATTTACAATGTTACCAAGTAAATTAGCTAACAAGCCTGTGTCGGAAGGAACTGCAGATGCTGGTTTAAATCGAAGATAGACACAAAATGCTGGGGTAACTCAGCGGGGCAGGCAGCATCTCTGGAGAGAAGGAATGGGTGACGTTTCGGATCGAGACCCTGCTTCAGACTGATTAACTGACAAACCTGCATGTCTTTGGAACGTGGGAGGAAACCGTGGCAACCGGAGAAAACCCACGCAGGTCAAAGGGAGAACGTACAAACTCCGTGCAGACAGCACCCGAGATCAGGATCGAACCCGGGTCTCTGGCGCTGTACGGCATCAACTCCACCATTGTCTTCCACCGGCTAATGAAAAATCACAGTTTGAGGGTTCGGGGGGAATATAGAACAGGACCTTTAGCCCACCATGTCCATGCCGGACATTATGCACGGTGATTCATATCCATCCAGCCCTTGCTTTGCATAAAGCATCATAAATGTGAGGTGGCGCAGCGGTAGAGTTGATGCCTTACAGCAACAGAGACCGGAGTTCGATCCCGACTACGGGTGCTGTCTGTGCGGAGTTTGCACATCCTCACCGTGATTGTGTGTGGGTTTTCTCCGGGCGCTCCGGTTTCGTCCCACACTCCAGAGACGTACAGGTTTCTTAAGCTATAAGAGCAGAATAAGGCCATTCGGCCCATCAAGTCCACTCCGCCATTCAATCATGGCTGATCTATCTTTCCCTCTCAACCCCATTCTCCTGCCTTCTCCCCATAACCCCTGACACCTGCACTAATCAAGAATCTATCTATCTATGCTTTGCAAAATATTCTTTGTCTTGGCCTCCACAGCCTTACGGGGCAATGAATTCCACAGATTCACCACCCTCTGACTAAAAAATGTCCTCCTCATCTCCTTCCTAAGTCACCTTGGTACTTAATATGCATTGTACCACTGTTGTACCAAAGACGTGTGGGTCTGTAGGTTAATTGGCTTTGGTTAAATTGTTCCCTGTGTAGGACATGATTGAATGGCGGAGTAGACTTGATGGGCCGAATGGCCTAATTCTACTAACCAGCCATGTTCCCAATGTTCCCGATGTTGGGGAGGTCCAGGACAAGGTGTCACAGCTTAAGGATAAGGGGGAAATCCTTTAGGACCGAGATGAGAAGGAATTTTTTCACACAGAGAGTGGTGGGCCTCTGGAACTCTCTGCCACAGAGGGTAGTTGAGGCCAGTTCATTGGCTATATTTAAGAGGGAGTTAGATGTGACCCTTGTGGCTAAGGGGATCAGGGGGTATGGAGAGAAGGCAGGTACGGGATACTGAGTTGGATGATCAGCCATGATCACATTGAATGGCGGTGCAGGCTCGAAGGGCTGAATGGCCTACTCCTGCACCTAATTTCTATGTTTCTATGTTTCTATGAATGGCGGAGTAGACTTAATGAGCCAAATGGCCTAATTCTACTCCTGTCACCTATGACTCATGACCTTCTGATAGTGTTGGTGTGCGGGGATCGCTGGTCGGCCCGGACTCAGTGGGCCGAAGGGCCTGTTTCCGCGCTGTATCTCTGAACTAAGCAAAACAAAACTAAACACTCTGCAATTTCTAGCAGCTCACGGAGAGACATTTATGATGCTTTATGCAAAGCAAGGGCTGGATGGATATGAATCACCTGGCATAATGTCCGGCATGGACATGGTGGGCTAAAGGTCCTGTTCTATATTCCCCCCGAACCCTCAAACTGTGATTTTTCATTAGCCGGTGGAAGACAATGGTGGAGTTGATGCCGTACAGCGCCAGAGACCCGGGTTCGATCCTGATCTCGGGTGCTGTCTGCACGGAGTTTGTACGTTCTCCCTTTGACCTGCGTGGGTTTTCTCCGGTTGCCACGGTTTCCTCCCACGTTCCAAAGACATGCAGGTTTGTCAGTTAATCAGTCTGAAGCAGGGTCTCGATCCGAAACGTCACCCATTCCTTCTCTCCAGAGATGCTGCCTGCCCCGCTGAGTTACCCCAGCATTTTGTGTCTATCTTCGATTTAAACCAGCATCTGCAGTTCCTTCCGACACAGGCTTGTTAGCTAATTTACTTGGTAACATTGTAAATTGTCCCTAGTTTGTTTAGGACAGTGTTTAGTGCGCGGGCATCGCTGGTCTGCGTGGATTCGGTGGGCCGAAGGGCCTGTTTCTCTGCTGTATCTCTAAATTAAACTATGGGGAATGTTAGTACACCTTGACTAAAATCAGGATGAACCAGCGAGCTCCACGTATGGGCACAAATCATGGGGGGGACACGGGGGGGGGACACAGGTCCCCTCCATGTTTTGAGAGGTGGGGGACTATCCCCCCCATGTTTTGTAATCCAGATTTTGAATTTTGGTGTAAAAAAAAACCTATTAAAATCTCCGCTTTCCGTGACACAGTGGGGGTGTCACTGTAAAGCCCTTGTGAAATGTCTCTATTCACACCAAATTAACACAATGTGTCACCAGTTGTGTTTTCCTCTTTCAAAGCTGTCTGATGCGGGTACAATTACCATTTGAACAAATTGGATGTATTGGTGGATGCGAAAGATTTAAACGGGTATCCCTGTTAAATTGTTCCCTGTGAAGGACATGATTGAATGGCGGAGTAGACTTGATGGGCCGAATGGCCTAATTCTACTAACCAGCCATGTTCCCGATGTTCCCCATGTTGGGGAGGTCCAGGACAAGGTGTCACAGCTTAAGGATGAGGGGGAAATCCTTTAGGACCGAGATGAGAAGGACTTTTTTCACACAGAGTGGTGGGTCTCTGGAACTCTCTGCCACAGAAGGTAGTTGAGGCCAGTTCATTGGCTATATTTAAGAGGGAGTTAGATGTGGCCCTTGTGGCTAAGGGGATCAGAGGGTATGGAGAGAAGGCAGGTACGGGATACTGAGTTGGATGATCAGCCATGATCATATTGAATGGCGGTGCAGGCTCGAAGGGCCGAATGGCCTACTCCTGCACCTAATTTCTATGTTTCTATGTTTCTATGAATGGCGGAGTAGACTTAATGGGCCAAATGGCCTAATTCTACTCCTGTCACCTATGACTCATGACCTTCTGATAGTGTTAGTGTGCGGGGATCGCTGGTCGGCACGGACTCAGTGGGCCGAAGGGCCTGTTTCCGCGCTGTATCTCTGAACTAAGCAAAACAAAACTAAACACTCTGCAATTTCTAGCAGCTCACGGAGAGACACTATTTAATCGCTAACATATTTTGAGGGGGGGGGGGTGGGTTACTGAGGGTTACAGTGGGTGGGGGCTGGTTTGGAGATGCAATAAGATGGGAGAAAAGTTCAGCTCTGGAACACTTGTGCTGGGTCATTTCCAACAGAATTTGGCGCAGCTACAGAGGGCTCAGCGAGCTGAGAGATGCTCATCGCTTTGTCGTTATCTCATTCATTGAAAGAAATCTTTGATATTAAATTCCCTTCCGAGACTCTCTTTCAAGGCAGTTTCTTAGTTAATCCTCTCTCTCTCTCTCTCTCTCTATGTTTTTTGTGCTGCTATTTTTATATAAACTCCACATTATAAAACGGCACTGCACAATGCTGCTAGAATAGGGCGGCACGGTGGCGCAGCGGTAAAGTTGCGGCCTCACGGCGCCAGAGACACGGGTTCGCGTGCGGGTGCTGTCTGTACAGTGTCTGTACGTTCTCCCCGTGACCTGCGGGGGTTTTCTCCAAGATCCTCGGTTTCCTCCCGCACTCCCGCACAGGTTTAACCATATAATATAACCATATAACAATTACAGCACGGAAGCAGGCCTTCTCGGCCCTTCCAGTCCGTGCCGACCATTTCATAGCAAAAGGATTTGAGTATAGGAGCAGGGAGGTTCTACTTCAGTTGTATAGGGTCTTGGTGAGACCACACCTGGAGTATTGCGTACAGTTCTGGTCTCCAAATCTGAGGAAGGACATTATTGCCACAGAGGGAGTGCAGAGAAGGTTCACCAGACTGATTCCTGGGATGTCAGGACTGTCTTATGAACAAAGACTGCATAGACTCGGTTTATACTCTCTAGAATTTAGGAGATCGAGAGGCAATCTTATAGAAACTTACAAAATTCTTAAGGGGTTGGACAGGCTAGATGCAGGACGATTGTTCCCGATGTTGGGGAGGTCCAGAACAAGGGGTCACAGCTTAAGGATAAGGGGGAAATCCTTTAGGACCGAGATGAGAAGGACTTTTTTCACACAGAGAGTGGTGGGTCTCTGGAACTCTCTGCCACAGAGGGTATTTGAGGCCAGTTCATTGGCTATATTTAAGAGGGAGTTAGATGTGGCCCTTGTGGCTAAGGGGATCAGAGGGTATGGAGAGAAGGCAGGTACAGGATACTGAGTTGGATGATCAGCCATGATCATATTGAATGGCGGTGCAGGCTCGAAGGGCCGAATGGCCTACTCCTGCACCTAATTTCTATGTTTCCCCTAGTCCCATCTACCTGCACTCAGACCATACCCCTCCATTCCCTTCCCGTCCATATACCTATCCACTTTACTTTTAAATGTTAAAATCGATCCTGCCTCCACCACTTCTGCTGGAAGATCATTCCACACAGCCACCACTCTCTGAGTAAAGAAGTTCCCCCTCATGTTACCCCTAAACTTCTGTCCCTTAATTCTCATGTCATGCCCTCTTGTTTGAATCTTCCCTACCCTCAATGGGAAAAGCTTATCCACGTCAACTCTGTCCATCCCTTTCACCATTTTAAAGACCTCAATCAAGTCCCCCCTTAACCTTCTGCGCTCCAAAGAATAAAGACCTGACTTGTTCAACCTTTCTCTGTAACTTAGTTGCTGGAACCCAGGCAACATTCTAGTAAATCTCCTCTGTACTCTCTCTATTTTGTTGACATCCTTCAGGTTTGTAGGTTAATTGGCTTGGTATAAAATGTAAAAGTGTCAATAGACAATAGGTGTAGGATTAGGCCATTCGGCCCATCGAGCCAGCACTGCCATTCACTGTGATCATCCACACTCAGTACCCCGTACCTGCCTTCTCCCCATATCCCTTGACTCTGCTATCTTTAAGAGATCTATCTAACTAGTTTGTGTAGGGTAGTGTTAATGTATGACGATCGCTGGTCGGTGCGGACAAAAAGCTTGCTACCGCGCTTTATCTCTAATCTAAACTAAGCTAAAACTCGTGATTTTAGTTTAGGGACAGAGCATGGAAACAGGCCCTTCGGCCCAGCGAGTCCATGCAGCCCGTCGATCACCTGTTCGCATTAGTTCTATGTTATCTGGTTTTCTCGTCCACTCCCTACATATTAGGGATAGTTTTACAGAGGCTCAATTAACCAGCAAACCCGCCCGTTTTTGGGATGTGGGAGGAAGCCACAGCACCTGGAGAAAACCCACGTGGTCACCGGGAGAATGTGAAACCTCCACAGATAGAGTTGAGGATTGAACTAAGGTCTCTGATGCTGTGGCTCTACCTGTTGCCCTTCAATCCCTTCGATGAATCAGTTAAAATATACAGCCAAGTGCTTTAAAAGTAATTAAAAAACAACAACATAATAATCTACCTCACCCGTTGCATTAAGAAGCAGCGGTCCACTAATGATCTCTCCATGGAATTAGAGTCACAGGGTGATACAGTGTGGAAACAGGCCCTTCGGCCCAACTTACCCACGCCGACCAACATGCCCCATCCACACTAGTCCCACCTGCCTGCGTTTGCCCCATATCCCTCGAAGCATGTCCTATCCATGTACCTGTCTAAAGGTTTCATACATTGCGATAGTACCAACCTCAACTACCTCCTCCGGCAGCTCATTCCATACGCCCACCACCCCTTGAGTTACCCCACAGTTTCCTATTTTCCCTTTCACTATTTTCCTCGTCAATTCCCATCCTGTTTCTTCGTCATCTTTGAGGAGGACATAAGTGAGAGGAGCAGAATTAGGCCATTCGGCCCATCAATTTGGCCCTGTTATCCACTTTGGTGGCAAAAATAGAAAGCAGACTATTATCTAAATGGTGGCCGATTAGGAAAAGGGGAGATGCAGCGCGACCTGGGTGTCATGGTACACCAGTCATTGAAAGTAGGCATGTAGGTACAGCAGGCAGTGAAGAAAGCCAATGGTATGTTAGCATTCATAGCAAAAGGATTTGAGTATAGGAGCAGCGAGGTTCTACTTCAGTTGTATAGGGTCTTGGTGAGACCACTCCTGGAGTATTGCGTACAGTTCTGGTCTCCAAATCTGAGGAAGGCCATTATTGCCATAGAGGGAGTGCAGAAAAGGTTCACCAGACTGATTCCTGGGATGTCGGGACTGTCTTATGAACAAAGACTGCATAGATTCGGTTTATACCCTCTAGAATTTTGGAGATTGAGAGGGGATCTTATAGAAACTTACAAAATTCTTAAGGGGTTGGACAGGCTAGGTGCAGGAAGATTGTTCCCGATGTTGGGGAGGTCCAGGACAAGGGGTCACAGCTTAAGGATAAGGGGGAAATCCTTTAGGACCGAGATGAGAAGGGTCTCTGGAACTCTCTGCCACAGAGGGTAGTTGAGGCCAGTTCATTGGCTATATTTAAGAGGGAGTTAGATGTGGCCCTTGTGGCTAAGGGGATCAGAGGGTATGGAGAGAAAGCAGGTACGGGATACTGAGTTGGATGATCAGCCGTGATCATATTGAATGGCGGTGCAGGCTCAAAGGGCCGAATGGCCTACTCCTGCACCTAATTTCTATGTTTCTATCAGGAGAGTCAGCAAGAGAGTCAGGGCTGCTCTGAAAAGCTGAAGCGGATCCACTCAGCATTAAGCTCACAAGGTCATAAGAGATAGGAGCAGAATTAGGCCATTTGGCCCATCAAGTAAGTCTACTCCGCTATTCAATCATGGCTGATCTATCTCTCCCTCCCAACCCCATTCCCCTGTATTTTCCCCATAACCCCTGACACCCGCACTAATCAAGAATCTATCTATCTCTACCTCAAATATATCCATTGACTTGGCCTCCACAGCCGTCTGTGGTAAAGAATTCCTCAGATCATAAGAGGAATAGAACAGGTAGATACAAAGAAGTCTCTTGCCCAGAGTAGGTGAATTGGGGACCAGAGGACATGACTTTAAGATGAGGGGGGAGGGGGGATGGGGGGGGGGAGATTTAATAGGAACCTAAGGGTACGCTTTTAGACAAAGGGTGGTGGGTGTATGGAACGAGCTGCCGGAGGAGGTAGTTGAGGCTGCAACACGCAACAAGGCAGATGAAAACTTGAAGTTAAAATTCAATTAAAAATTAAAAAACAAAAAGAGAAAAGACAAGCGACTGGTGGATGGCTGCCCTGAACACAGCGCCTTCACCGGGACGAAGGAACACACAAACAAACAAACAAACAAACAAACGCTGGCTTGGGCAGAGGATTCTAAAACTATACTGTGTCCCCCCCCCTCCCACGCTGGGTCCCCCATTGGCCCGATGTTGGGGGAGTCCAGAACCAGGGGCCACACACAGTTTAAGAATAAGGGGTAAGCCATTTAGAACGGAGACGAGGAAACACTTTTTCTCACAGAGACTCACAGTGAGTCTGTGGAATTCTCTGCCTCAGAGGGCGGTGGAGGCCGGTTCTCTGGATACTTTCAAGAGAGAGCTGGATAGGGCTCTTAAAGATAGCGGAGTCAGGGGATATGGGGAGAAGGCAGGAACGGGATACTGATTGGGGATGATCAGTCGTGATCACATTGAATGGCGGTGCTGGCTCGAAGGGCCGAATGGCCTACTCCTGCACCTATTGTCTATTGTCTATTGTCTTCCCCTCCCACCAACCCGCTCACGCTCATCGAAAGGCATCGATCCACCTGCGCTGCTTATAATGATGGCGGCGGGGAATGCGGTGAGACCCAGCGGGGCAGCGCGAAGGGGGAACAACATTCACCAAAGCACATGCTCAAAAGTTACTGCTAATTGTGTCAAATGATGCGCAGAGAGAGAAGCCGGTCCTCTGATTAAAATCCAAAAAAACAAGAGAATGCTTGTTTCACTTGTGTAATGGCCCACTAACGAAACCACTTCCTCAAGAGATCCGATGCCACTAATTTATTTAACTTCATTAGCCGGTAAAATTAGCCTAGAAAGATATGCATCTTTTTTCTTCTTTAAAGAGACATTCCCCGATGTTGAGGGGAGACAGAACCAGGGGTGACAGTTTAAATAAAGGGGGTAGGCCATTTAAGACTGAGATGAGGAAACATTTTTTTACCCAGAGAATTGTGAATCTGTGGAATTCTCGGCCACAGAAGGCAGTGGAGGCCGATTCACTGGATGTTTTCAAGAGAGAGTTCGATTTGGTCTTAGGGCTAAAGGAATCAAGGGATAGGGGGGAAAAAAGCAGTAACGGGGTACTGATTTTAGATGATCAGCCATTTAATGGCGGTGCTGGATCGAAGGGCCGAATGGCCTACTCCTGCACCTATTTATCTATGTAACCCTTGTGAGATAATTACAAAAGGCTGGAGTAACTCAGCGGGACACGCAGCATCTCTGGGGAGGAGGGATGGGTGACGTTTTGGGTCGAGGCCTTTCTTCAGACTGAGTGTCAGGGGACACTGAGTTGTGGAAGGGTAAGGTGTGAGAACGAGAGATCAAAGGTGATGCAGTTCAAGACAATGTAGAATCATTGGTTACACAAAAAGCTGGAGAAACTCAGCGGGTGCAGCAGCATCTAAGGAGCGAAGGAGATAGGCGACGTTTCGGGTCGAGACCCTTCTTCAGACTGGTCAGGGATCAGGGAAACGAGAGATATAAACAGTGATGTGGAGAGATAAGGAACAATGAGTGAAAGATATGCAAAAAAGTATCGATGATAAAGGAAACAGGCCATTGTAAGCTGTTTGTGGTGTGAAAATGAGAAGCTAGTGCGACTGGGGGGGGGGGGGGGGGGGTGGGGGGGAGATGGAGAAGGAATGTCAGGGCCCGAGGGATGAGGGAGAGGTGGGGGGGAGGCAGTCTGGGTTAACAGAATTGAGAAAATTCAATGTTTAAGCCCAGAGGATGCAGACTCCCCAAGCGGAATATGAGGTGCTGTTCCTCCAACTTGCGGTGTTGATCACTCTGGCCGTGGAGGAGGCCCAGGACCGAGAGGTCGGATACGCAGTGGGAGGGGGAGTTGAAGTGCTGAGCCACCGGGAGGTCGGGTTGGTTATTGCGGACCGAGCGGAGGTGTTCGGCGAAACGATCGCCCAGCCTCCGCTTGGTCTCACCGATGTAGATCAGCTGGCATCTGGAGCAACGGATGCAGTAGATGAGGTTGGAGGAGGTGCAGGTGAACCTCTGTCGGACTTGGAATGACTGCTTGGGTCCCTGAAAGGAGTGGATGGGGGAGGTGAAGGGACAAGTGTAGCATCTCTTGCGGTTGCAAGGAAAAGTGCCCGGGGAAGGAGTGGAGCGGGAGGGAAGGGAAGAATTGACGAGGGAGTTGCGGAGGGAGCGGTCTTTGCGGAAGGCAGACAGGGGGGGAGATGGGAAGATGTGGCGAGTGGAGGGGTCACGTTGGAGGTGACGAAACTGGCGGAGGACTATCTGTTGTATGCGCTGGCTGGTGGGGTGAAAGGTGAGGACCAGGGGGACTCGGCCCTTGTTGTGAGTGGGGGAATGGGGAGAGAGGGCAGTGTTGCGGGGTATGGAGGAGACCCTGGTGCGAGCCTCATCTATAGTGGGGGAGGGGAAACCCCGTTCTCTGAAGAACGAGGACATTTGCGATGACCTGGTGTGGAACACGTCATCCTGGGAGCAGATGCGCCGTAGACGGAGGAATTGGGAATAGGGGATGGAGTCCTTACAGGAAGCAGGGTGGGAGGAAGAGTAGTCCAGGTAGCTGTGGGAGTTAGTTGGTTTGTAGTGGATGTCAGTCAGGAGTGTATCACCTGCAATAGAGATGGTGAGGTCAAGGAATGGTAGGGAAATGTCGGAAATGGTCCAAGTATATTTGAGTGCCGGATGGAAGTTGGTGGTGAAATGGATGAAGTCAGTCAGTTGTTCGTGGGTGCAGGAGGTGACACCAAAGCAGTCGTCAATGTAACGGAGGTAAAGGTCGGGGGTGGGGCCCTGGTACGCCGAGAACAAGGATTGTTCAACGTGCCCGACAAAGAGGCAGGCGTAGCTAGGGCCCATGCGTGTGCCCATAGCTACGCCTTGTGTTTGGAGGAAATGGGAGGAGTCAAAAGAGAAGTTGTTGAGGGTAAGGACCAACTCCGCTAGGCGGAGGAGGGTGTCAGTGGATGGGTATGGGTTGCTCCTCTGGTCGAGGAAGTACCGGAGGGCTTTGAGACCATCCTGGTGGGGGATGCAGGTGTATAGTGACTGGACGTCCATGGTGAAGATGAGAGGATGGGGGCCTGGACAACGGAATGTGCGGAGCCGACGGAGAGTGTCTGAGGTGTCTTGAACATAGGTGGGGAGGGATTTAACAAAGGGGGATAGGATGGAGTCAAGGTATGTGGAAATGTGTTCGGTGGGGCACGATGTAGAATCATTGTTAGCTGGGGGAAAGGTGACAACGAGGTATACAATGCAAAATGTAACCAAGAGGGCGCTAATATCTTTGTTAATCCCATACTTTAGTTTTGTTTAGAGATACATTGTGGAGTCAGGTCCTTCGGCCCAGCGAGTCCGCGCCGACCAGCAATCCCCGCACACTTACACTATCCTACACACACCAGGGAAAATCCACAATTATACCAAAGGCCAATTAACCCACAAAACTGTACGTCTTTGGAGTGTGCGTGGAAACCGGAGCACCCGGAGAAAACCCACGCAGGTCATCAGGCACGGAAATCGCTGTGGAAACATGCGGGGGCCACAATTTCTTGGCGGCCGCGCGCACGCATGCGCATACACTCGCGCGCACGCGCGCGCACGCTAGTCTTCGTCCGTGGGCTAGAATCAGCCAGTTGACGGGGTTTTTCATCGGCTGGTGGGGGCTTCAACATCGGGAGCCTCGATTGCCTCGATCGCCTCGATGCAGCGGTTTGATTTTAAGCCGTGCCGGGCGCTGAAAGGCCCTGCGAACGGGCCGATTCAGCCCTTAGAAAGCGTCTGACAGAGTCCGGATGACAAAACATGGGGGGGGGGGGGGGGGGGGAATCGTCCCCCACCTCTCAAAGCATGTCTCCCCTGTCCCCCCCCCCCCCCCCCCAGAATTTCCGCCCCTGCAGGGCATGGAGAGAATGTACAAACTCTGTACAGACAGCGCCCGTGGTCAGGATCAAACCTGGGTCTCTGGCGCTGTAAGGCAGCAACGGGGCTCACGTTGTCGACCTCCCCGTGGTGAGCCCCATCAACTGACCTCCGTCAACTGACCTCCGTCAACTGACCTCCGTAAGGCGAATGACAACAAACAGAGGCGGCACCAGCGCCAACCCGGAGAATGCGTCCTTTTTAGGGCGGGCACCTACGGATGTCGAAGAGAATGGTATCACCCTGCTGCGGACTTCTGCTGCCTCAATCGCAAGAAGGAGGAGGCAGCAAGTTTACCGCCGCGCCACCGTGCCGCGCTATAATTCAATGGGGAAGTCGGGATTCCGAGTCTCAGCATGGATACAGGCCCTTCGGCCCCTTGAGTCCATGCCGAACATCCATCGGACCTAACTCAAGGAAACACCAGTGAAGGGAGGTGCCCACTTTATAACCCCAATGATATACTCGCATCTACACGCCTAGTCTTGGTTCATCAGTGATAGGAGCAGAATTAGGCCATTCAGCCCATCAAGTCAATCATGGCTGATCTATCTCTCGCTCCTAACCCCATTCTCTTGCCTTCTTCCCATAACCCCGTACACCAGTACTAATCAAGAATCTATCTATCTCTGCCTGAAAAAAAAATATCCACTGACTTGGCCTCCACAGCCATCTGTGACAAGGAATTCCGCAGATTCACCACCCTCTGACTAAAGAAATTGCTCCTCATCTCCTTTCTAAAGGTACGCCATTTTATTATAAGGCATTTTAAGATAGAATCTTGATCAGTACGGGTGTCAGGGGTTATGGGGAGAAGGCAGGAGAATGGGGTTGAGAGAGAAATATATGTTAGCCATGATTGAATGGCGGTGGACTTGATGGGCCGAATGGCCTAATTCTGCTCCTATCACTTATGAAGCCTATGAAGTTGGCCTGAAGGGCTTGTTTCCATGCTGTATGACACTATGATTCTACAAATGACTGCTTTAAAAGAGCGGCTATGATGGGATAGCGGTAGAGTTGCCGCCTCACAGCGCTTGCAGTGCCGGAGACCCGGGTTCGATCGCGTTTGTACCTTCCCCCCGTGACCTGCATGGGTTTTCTCCGAGATCTTCGGTTTCCTCCCACACTCCAAAGACGTACAGGTATGTAGGTTATTTGGCTTGGTGTATGTGTAATAGCCCTGTCCCACTGTATGTGTTAATTCTCCCGAGTTTGCCCTAACTCGGAGATTTACGGTAATGGCCGCTCGTAGGTACTCGGGGCTCTCGTGGACACTGTTCAACAGGAAAATCTTCACGAGTCTTCCCGAGCTTACCGCGTTTCCCGAGTACCTGCCGTCAGCGTTACGAGCCGCTAAGAGCGTCCCCGAGCCCCGCTACGTACATTCTACGTGCTTACCACGAGTTTGATTTTTTTAAACTCGGGAGAGTTCTTGGGTAAACTCGTACAGTGGGACAGGGCGTTTAGTTGTCCCTAGTGTGTGTGTGTGTAGGGTAGTGTTAATGTGCGGGGATCGCTGGTCGGCGTGGGCTCGGTAGGCCTGTTTCCGCGCTGTGTCGCTAAAACGAAAAACAATCCTTCTTCTGGAAAGATTTAACCTTTAAAAGAAAAAAGCACGGGCTTGAATTGCTATCAGCTGATAGCCTTAAAAATGTTTCTGATATTAGATTGCTTTAAATTGCGGCCTATTAGCCATTAACCTTTTAACAACATAAGGCAATGAAAGGCAGTCATCTTCAAGTCCCATGATATTGACTAAGAATCATTTAATCATCAATCAATTAGTTATGGGAATGACAAGAGCGCGTTGTTTCCTCTCAATGGTAAATAATAGTTGGAAACAGCAGGGCTCAAATGCAATTATCTGTGGAGGCAGAACACTTTGCTTCAGGTTATATGGTTCCAGTAAATTGAGTTTTTTTCCCCTTCTGATGATAAAATCCACGGCAAAACTGTATTGCGTACAGTTCTGGTCTCCAAATCTGAGGAAGGACATTATTGCCACAGAGGGAGTGCAGAGAAGGTTCACCAGACTGATTCCTGGGATGTCAGGACTGTCTTATGAACAAAGACTGCATAGACTCGGTTTATACTCTCTAGAATTTAGGAGATTGAGAGGGGATCTTATAGAAACTTACAAGATTCTTAAGGGGTTGGACAGGCTAGATGCAGGAAGATTGTTCCCGATGTTGGGGAGGTCCAGGATAAGGGGTCACAGCTTAAGGATAAGGGGGAAATCCTTTAGGACCGAGATGAGAAGGAATTTTTTCACACAGAGAGTGGTGGGTCTCTGGAACTCTCTGCCACAGAGGGTAGTTGGGGCCAGTTCATTGGCTATATTTAAGAGGGAGTTAGATGTGGCCCTTGTGGCTAAAGGGATCAGAGGGTATGGAGAGAAGGCAGGTACAGGATACTGAGTTGGATGATCAGCCATGATCATATTGAATGGCGGTGCAGGCTTGAAGGGCCAAATGGCCTACTCCTGCACCTAATTTCTATGTTTCTATGTTTCTAGAAATTAAGAATCACCGGCGTTAGATTAAATTCTGGCATTGTCAGTCGACATTGCTGCCGCAGTTTTCTGAGGACATGCAGTAGCAATGTTACAAAATTTTGAGATTTTAAAAATCAAGTCTGCAATTTATCCCATCAGATAAAGCATAAAAAGAAGTTTAATTTGACACCTAATGCACTTTCATATCTTCAGTATTAAGAAAGTTATGGCCATTTTCATACTCGGAAATTAGCATCTTGTTCCTCATTGCCTTTCAATTGACTTAGCTCAAAAGCTGTGATCTGGAACAGTTAAAAGCCCATAACTTTCTTAAACATTAAGAGAACTCAATGAAATTTTCAGTTATTATAGATTGAAGCATTCTGAAACAAATATGAAACAATCTTATTTGCATGACCTGAAATTAAAGCATATAATTAGTCAGTTATCTAATTGTAGCTAATTACAAAATTCAATGAGTAGATCTAAACATCTATCCATTTCTTAAGAAAATATAAACTTTTTTTAAATTGCCTAAGTGTCCAAATAACATTCACACAATAATCCACAATATAACATAATTTTTAAATCTAATTTTCATGAATTTCTGGGCCAAATGGAAGGAATTTAGTGTTTGATTCCTGTAAATTAATGGCCATTTAAATCAACTAGCGAGTGGGTTTTAGTGGAATGCGGTGGATTGGAACGTTGCGGTTACCAGTGAAGTCGGGAGGAAAAATACTGTTTGTTCATACATTTTTTTGGACCCCATTTCGCAACATGAAAATATTATTAAAGCCTCCATAAAAACCAACTTTTAATATAAAAATAAACTATTTACCTTTTTTTCTCCCCTACGCAAAATCCTTCCGGTTGTCGGTGCTCACGGCTTTTGAAGGTGATTTTTAAATTACTCTAGTTAATAAATAATTTAGAGTAATTTAAAAATACCTCCATTCATGAAATGTCGGAGCGATTTTTCTTCCGCAACGAAATCGCCCGACATTGATCGATTTTTCCTGCCTGTGGAAAAACGGCACTTTAAGCCCGCCCCCCTCTGAAAAGCGCCAAAGTCACGCACACGGGGAGCGGCAGAACTGCAGCGCTGCTCAAGGTAAGTTTTGTAACATACCTACATGCAGCCCGTTTTATCGTGGAGTCTCACAGCGTGGAAACGGGCCCTGCGGACCACACCGGCTGACATGTCCTAGCTACACTAGTCCCACCTGCCTGTGTTTGGCCCGTATCCCTCCAAACCTTCCCTATCCACGTGCCGAACATAGACACCAAAAAGCTGCAGCAATCATTCTTCTGAAGAAGGGTCTCAACCTGAAACGTCACCCATTCCTTCTCTCGAGAGATGCCGCCTGTCTCGCTGAGTTACTCCAGCTTTTTGTGTCAATCTTCGGTTTGAACCAGCATCCGCAGTTCCTTCCTACACTATCCATGTATTTAAGAAGGAACTGCAGTTGCTGGTGCAGCAGCATCTTTCGGCCCTAAACGTCGCCTATCTCCTTCGCTCCATAGATGCTGCTGCACCCGCTGAGTTTCTCCAGCGCTTTTGTCTACACTATCCATGTAGATGTAACAGGCTCTTAAACTGTTTCTTAAGCCCGTTTTATCCTTTCTGTTAAGAGACCCCGGTTCGATCCTGACTGCAAGTGGTGTCTGTACGGAGTTTGTATATTCTTCCTGTGACCTGCGTGGGTTTTCTCCGGGATCTTCGGTTTCCCCCCACACTCCAAAGACGTGCAGGTTTGTAAGTTAATTGGCTTGTATGAATGAAAAATTGTCCCCAGTGTGTGTGTAGGGTAGTGTTAGTGTGCGGGGATCGTTGGCCGGTGCGGACTCGGTGGGCCAAAGGGCCTGTTTCCGCGCTGTATCTCTAAACTGAACAAGGCTGGGGTCATACAAAGATGTAGCACAAAGACAGAGTCTACAACCCAACTTGAATCACACACCACCCAAGAAGCCCATCTACTGTGGAGCTACTGCCTGGGTTTGGCCCATTTGTATGCAGTATCTCCACCGGGTGGCGCCAGCAATGGCTGCCTCACCAACAGTCCTTCTCTGCGTCTCTTTTGTATGTGTTAAATGTTTGTTTTTTAGTGTTCTTTAGCTTGTTTTATGTGGGGGTGGAGTGAGGAGGGGAGTTGAGGGAAACTTTTTCTAATCTCTTCCCTGGACAGAGATGCGATTGTTTTCCGTATCGTATCTGTTAGACTGCGGCTTAACTTCGTGGAGTTGGCGGCCTTTGCTGGAGACCGACTTCGAAAAGCCCCACCGCGGGAGCTTGCGGGACTTTAACATCGCGGAGCCCGCGATCCCTGTCGGGGGTCGTCTTCAGGGCTCCAACGGCGGGAGCGCGCGGGACTTTAACATTGCACGGCCCGAGGTCTCTGGTTAGTGACCGACATCGGGGACTTCAAGCCGCAGGAGTTTCGATCGCCCAGACGCGGGGGCCTCGATCGCCGGCTGCGGGAGCATCGATCACCGCGACTGCGGATGGTTCGACTGCCCCGACCGCGGGAGAATAAAGAGGAAGGAGATTGGACTTTATTGCCTTCCATCACAGTGGGGAACATGGGGAATCCACTGTGGTGGATGTTTATGTTAACTTTCATGTAGTTGTGTGTCTTGTTGCTTTTTTGTTCTTATGGCTGTATGGTAATTCGTATATCACGATACCTTAATTGGTACTCGTGACAATAAACCGACCTTGAAACCTTGAAATCTTGAGGCGTGGATCACCACCCACTAACTCTACCCCACACACACTAGGGACAATTTACGATTAAACCAAGCCGATTAGCCTACGAATCTGAACGTCTTTGGAGTGTGGGAGGAAACCGGAGTAACTGCAATAGACAATAGGTGCAGGAGTAGACCATTCGGCCATTCGAGCCAGCACCGCCATTCACTGTGATCACGGCTGATCATCCCCAATCAGTACCCCGTTCCTGCCTTCTCCCCATATCCCCTGACCCCACTATTTTTAAGAGCCCGATCTAGCTCTCTCTTGAAAGTATCCAGAGAACCCGCCTCCACCACCCTCTGAGGCAGAGAATTCCACATTCCTACTGCTGCACCTAATTTCTATGTTTCTATGATTTGGTGAGAGTGTACGGGAGTGATATATTCTCTACAGACAACTGCGTGCTGTTTTGCAAAGCATGTGAGAAAGCAGTGATTCACGAGAAGAAATATTTCATCTCCCAGAATGCACAGACAGCTAAACACAAGTCGGCGGCAGAGAAACTGAATGTAGAAAACATAGAAACATAGAAACATAGGTGCAGGAGTAGGCCATTCGGCCCTTCGAGCCTGCACCGCCATTCAATATGATCATGGCTGATCATCCAACTCAGTATCCCGTACCTGCCTTCTCTCCATACCCCCTAATCCCATTAGCCACAAGGGTCACATCTAACTCCCTCTTAAATATAGCCAATGAACTGGCCTCAACTACCTTCTGTGGCAGAGAATTCCAGAGACTCACCACTCTCTGTGTAAAGAATGTTTTCCTCATCTCGGTCCTAAAGGAATTCCCCCTTATCCTTAGACTGTGACCCCTTGTTCTGGACTTCCCCAACATCGGGAACAATCTTCCAGCATCTAGCTTGTCCAACCCCTTAAGAATTTTGTAAGTTTCTATAAGATCCCCCCTCAATCTTCTAAATTCCAGCGAGTACAAGCCGAGTCTATCCAATCTTTCCTCATATGAAAGTCCTGACATCCCAGGAATCAGTCTGGTGAATCTTCTCTGTACCCCCTCTATGGCAAGGATGTCTTTCCTCAGATTTGAGATGTTGGCCTTCATAACAAGAGGAGTTGAGTATAGGAGCAAAGTGGTCCTTCTGCAGTTGTACGGGGCCCTGGTGAGACCGCACCTGCAGTATTGTGTGCAGTTTTAGTCTTCTAATTTGAAGAAGGACATTCTTGCTATTGAGTGCAGCGTAGGTTCACCAGGCTAATTCCCGGGATGGCAGGACTGACATATGATGAAAGAATGGGCCGACTGGTCTTGTATTCGCTGAGAGAGGATATATAGACACATAAAAAATTCTTAAAGGATTGGACAGGGTGGATGCAAGAAAAAATGCTCCCGATGTTGGGGAAGTCCAGAACCAGGGGTCACAGTTTAAGAATAAGGGGTAGGGCATTTAGGACTGAGATGAGGAAAATCTTTTTCACACAGAGAATTGTGAGTCTGTGGAATTCTCTGCCACAGAAGGCAGTGGAGGCCGATTCACTGGATGTTTTCAAGAGAGAGTTTGATTTAGCTCTTACGGCTAAAGGATTCAATGGATATGGGGAGAAAGCAGGAACAGGGTACTGATTCTGGATGATCCGCCATGATCATATTGAATGGCAGTGCTGGCTCCTAGGGCCGAATGGCCTACTCCTGCACCTAGTTTCTATGTTTCTATGTCACCTTTCCATATTTTCCAGGGATGCCACCTGACCGTGGAGTTACTCCAGCACTTTGTGTCTTTTTTTCTTCAACCAGCATCTGCAGTTACTTATTTTTACATACAGTGGTTTAACACTGAGCAGACCAATTCAGCAAACGTTCTTCCACTAACACCAAGAAGTCACCTCTGCTTCATAAGGTCATAAGCAAAAGTAGGAGAATTAGGACATTCAGCCCATCAAGTCTACTCCGCCATTCAATCATGGCTGATCTATCTCTCCCTCCTAACCCCATTCTCCTGCCTTCTCCCCATAACCCCTGACACCAGTACTAGTCAAGAATCTATCTATCTCTGCCTTACATATATCCACTGACTTGGCCTCCACAGCCGTCTGTGACAACGAATTCCGCAGATTCACCACCCTCTGACTAAATAAATGGCTCCTCATCTCCTTTCTAAAGGTACGCCATTTTATTCCAATGCCTTTTAAGATAGAATCTTGATCAGTACGGGTGTCAGGGGTTATGGGGAGAAGGCAGGAGAATGGGGTTGAGAGAGAAATATAGATTAGCCATGATTGAATGGCAGTGGACTTGATGGGCCGAATGGCCTTTCTGCTCCTATCACTTATGAAGCCTATGAAGTTGGCCTGAAGGGCTTGTTTCCATGCTGTATGACACTATGATTCTATAAATGACTGCTTTAAAAGAGCGACTATGATGGGATAGCGGTAGAGTTGCCGCCTCACAGCGCTTGCAGTGCCGGAGACCCGGGTTCGATCTCGTTTGTACCTTCCCCCCGTGACCTGCATGGGTTTTCTCCGAGATCTTCGGTTTCCTCCCACACTCCAAAGACGTACAGGTATGTAGGTTATTTGGCTTGGTGTATGTTTAATAGCCCTGTCCCACTGTATGTGTTAATTCTCCCGAGTTTGCCCTAACTCGGAGATTTACGGTAATGGCCGCTCGTAGGTACTCGGGGCTCTCGTGGACACTTTTCAACAGGAAAATCTTCACGAGTCTTCCCGAGCTTACCGCGTTTCCCGAGTACCTGCCGTTAGCGTTACGAGCCGCTAAGAGCGTCCCCGAGCCCCGCTACGTACATTCTACGTGCTTATCACGAGTTTGATTTTTTTTAAACTCGGTAGAGTTCTTGGGTAAACTCGTACAGTGGGACAGGGCTTTTAGTTGTCCCTAGTGTGTGTGTGTGTAGGATAGTGTTAATGTGCGGGGATCGCTGGTCGGCGCGGACTCGGTAGGCCTGTTTCCGCGCTGTGCCGCTAAAACGAAAAACAATCCTCCTTCTGGAAAGATTTAACCTTTAAAAGAACGTTTTCTCCTTCCTAAAGGAACGCCCTTTAATTCTGAGGCTGTGACCTCTAGTCCTAGACTCTCCCACTAGTGGAAACATCCTTTCCACCTCCACTCTATCCAGGCCTTTCACAGTTTTAGGGTCAGCAGATGCAATGGAGACACCAGCTGTGTAAAGTACTGTCATAGAACTTCTTAAGTAGTTCTATGACTGTACATAAGAAGTACTTTAGTGAGAATACATACAGAGACCATAGTAATAGGTACTGGCGGCTCGAATTGGTAGATAAAATTGAAAGAATGGTTGCTTGCAAACCACGGGATGGCGTAGTGGTAGCCCGACATGGATTACGGATCGGGTCCTCAATAGCAAAGCCAGACATGGATCAAGTCAAGTCAAGTTTTATTCGTCACATTGCACAATAAAGTGCAGTGAAATGAATTTGCCAGCAGCGGTACAATGACAAATGAACACACAATACACAGTAAAAGTTTAACACAAACACCCACCACAGCATTCATCACTGTGGTGGAAGGCACAAAGTTGGCCCGTCCTCCTCCGTTTTCCCCCGTGGTCGGGACCTCAACCCCTCCGCAGTCGCCACTGCGGGCGTCCAGTTGTGCAGACACGGTAAGTCCAGGTAAATCCTGAATCGGTGCCTCCCCACCGGAGACCACGGCTTCAAGATGGCGTAGGCCGCAGGCCGGCGGTCGAAGATCTAAAGACCCAGCCAGAAGCACCGCAGACCGCAGGGCGTTTTATTGTCATGTGTCCCAGAGAGGGCAATGACATTTGTGCTTGCTGCAGCACAACAGAATATGTAAACATAACACAGAACGGGAGATAAAGTTCAGTGCGTCTATAGACCATAGACCATATATACGCACAATAAATAAACAGATAAAGTGCATTAGTAATAATAGACTGTTATAGTTCAGAGCTTATTTCATGTTGTGTTTAATAGTCTGATGGCTGTGGGGAAGAAGCTGTTCCTGTACCTGGATGTAACAGATTTCAGACTCCAGGCAGTGGAGAGATGAGTGTGTGGCCAGGATGGAGTGGGTCCTTGATGATGCTGCCAGCCTTTTTGAGGCAGCGACTGCGATAGATCCCTTCGCTGGTGGGGAGGTCAGAGCCGGTGATGGACTGGGCAGTGGTCGCAACTTTTTGCAGTCTTTTCCGCTCCTGGGCGCTCAAGTTGCCGAACCAAGCCACGATGCAGCCACTCGGCACGCTCTCTACCGTGCACCTATAGACGTTCGGGAGAGTCCTCCCTGACAAACCGACTCTCCGTAATCTTCTCGGGATGGTGATTGCCGTGCACCACCGCCTGCAAAGGACCCTCCAGATTGTGCCCTCTGTGGATTTGGGAACACTCTGCCAGGAGCTGCTTCAGTCTCCATGAACTGCACACACATAACAGCTGTTGATGGGGCAATGTAACGCTGGCTTTGTTCACATTGCCCACACCCACACAAGAATGTTTTAAAAACCTGCTATTTTTCCCTCAGGCAAACTGACTATTTTTCCTTTTTGCAAATTGGCTATTTTTCCTTTTGGAAAACATCATTCCAAAATTCTTTAACCTCTTGTTAACTCAAACTTTAAAAAAACTATATATATATATATATATATATATACATACACATTTTTAACTAAGATGGCTGGATGCTCATTTAGTTTAGTTTATAGATGCGGCATGAAGACAGGCCCTTCTGCCCATCAAGTCAATTCCATCGGGGGGGGGATCCAATAGAAACACACACAATTCTTAAGGATTGGACAGAGTAGATGCAGGAAACAATGTTCCAGATGTTGGGGGCGTCCTAAACCAGGGGTCACAGTTTAAGAATAAGGGGAAGGCCATTCAGGACTGAGATGAGGAAAAATATTTTCACCCAGAGAGTTGTGAATCTGTGGAATTCTCTGCCACTGAAGGCAGTGGAGGCCGATTCACTGGATGTTTTCAGGAGAGAGTTAGATTTAGCCCTTTGGGCTAACGGAATCAAGGGATATGGGGAGAAGGCAGGAACGGGGTACTGATTGTGGGTGATCAGCCATGATCACATGGAATGGCGGTGCTGGCTCGAATGTCCTACTCTTGCACCTATTTTCTATGTTTCTATTCTGACCATGGATCATCTGCACACTAGTTCAACGTAATACCAAGTTTTGCATCCCGCACACTCTGGCTAATTTAAAGAGGCCAATTAACCTACGAAAGCCCGCATGTCCTTCGAAGTGTGGGAGGAAACCGAAGAAAACTCACGTGGTCGTGGGCTAACGTGCAAACTCCGTACAGACAGCACCCGTAGTCAGGATCGAACCCGGGTGTCTGGCGCTGTGAGGCAGCAACTCTGCAGCACCCCAAAGTTAGACCATTGCACCATAAGCGCCTCTCCAGTTGCCTACGCATCTATGGCCAAGATTCCTGTCTATGTACGGGAGAAAAACTACCAGCACAGCGGTCGGCACGGTGGCGCATCGGGCAGAGCTACTGACTCACAGCCCCAGGTTCAATCCTGACCTCGGGTGCTGTCTGTACAAAGCTTAAACCTTGTGGTTTTCCTCCGGGTGCTCCGGTTTCCTCCCACATCCCAGAAGGTAAGATGGACTCTGTAAATTGCCCCCCCCAATGTGTGGATGGGAAAGCAGAATAACATAGAACTAGCTCTAACATAGAACCCGCTAGAGGCAGGAAACGTGTTCCCGATGTTGGGGAAGTCCAGAACCAGGGGCCACAGTATAAGAATAAGGGGTAAGCCATTTAGAACGGAGACGAGGAAACAGTTTTTCACACAGAACGTTGAGAGTCTGTGGAATTCTCTGCCTCAGCGGGCGGTGGAGACCAGTTCTCTGGATGCTTTCAAGAGAGAGCTAGATAGGGTCTTAAAGATAGTGGAGTCAGGGGATATGGGGAGAAGGCAGGAACGGGGCAGTTAAGTCTTTATTCTTTGCAGCACAGAAGGTTAAGAGGGGACTTGATTGAGGTCTTTAAAATGATGAAAGGGATAGCTTTTCCCATTGAGGGTAGGAAAGATTCAAACAAGAGGGCATGACATGAGAATTAAGGGACAGAAGTTTAGGGGTAACATGAGGGGGAACTTCTTTACTCAGAGAGTGGTGGCTATGTGGAATGATCTTCCAGCAGAAGTGGTGGAGGCAGGATCAATTTTAACATTTAAAAGTAAAGTGGATAGGTATATGGACGGGAAGGGAATCGAGGGGTATGGTCTGAGTGCAGGTAGATGGGACATGGGGAAAATAAATGGTCGGCACGGACTGGAAGGTCCGAGAGGGCCTGTTTCCGTGCTGTAATTGTTATATGGTTATATGGGGCACTGATTGGGAATGATCAGCCATGATCACATTGAATGACGATGCTGGCTCGAAGGGCCGAATGGCCTACTCCTGCACCTATTGTCTCTTGTCTATTGTGAACAGGAGATCGACAGTCAGTGTGGACTCAGTGGGCCGAAGGGGCTGTTTCCTTAGCAGGCACTCAAAACTCGAAACTGTAAAATCTGTAGCCCAGCTTTGCAAGATGGAGATTCTCTGCCAGTGATTCACCATAATTCAGTGAATAGTATGCCAAGTATGCCAGTTGGTATACCATGGGAAATGATTCAATTAACTTTTAATTAACTTTGCTTTTGCAATTAAAACTAATAACTGGCATTCATTCCTGTGGGAGGAGACCCACAGGCAGTCACGGTGGCGCAGCGGTAGAGTTGCTGCCTTACAGCGAATGCACCACCGGAGACCCGGGTTCCATCCCGACTACGGGCGCTGTCTGTACGGAGTTTGTACGTTCTCCCCGTGACCTGCGTGGGTTTTCTCCGAGATCTTCGGTTTCCTCCCACACTCCAAGGGCGTACAGGTTTGTAGGTTAATTTTCTTGGTAAAATGTAAAAATTGTCACTAGTGGGCGTAGAATAGTGTTAGTGTGTGGGGATTGCTGGTCGGCGCGGACCCGGTGGGCCGAAAGGCCTGTTTCCGTGCTGTATCTCTAAACTAAGCCATAGAGACATAGTCAGACAAAACAGAAACAGGCCCTTCAGCCCAACTCATCCACCCTAACCAAGATGCCATTTTTAAGCTGGTCTCGTTTGACCACATTTGGCCCATAACCCTTTCTTATCAATAGAACCATAGAGTGATACAGTGGTGGGAACAGATCCTTCAGCCCAACCTGCCCATGCCGGCCAACTTGTCCCAGCAACACTAGTCCCACCTGCCTGCATTTGGTCCATAACCCTCCAAACCTGTCCTATCCATGTACCTGTCTAATTGTTTCTTAAACGTTGGGATAGTCCCAGCCTCAACTACCTTCTCTGGCAGTTTGTTCTTGAGAGTCACACAGCACGGAAACAAGCCCTTCGGCTCGACCCCTCCATGCCGACCCACACCAAAGAGATTGGTGCAAGCTAATTCAGTTCTAGTCACAGTTTCATAAGTTGTAGGAGTAGAATTAGGCCCTCCAGCCATCGAGCCTACCGTACCATTCAACAAGGTTGATCTCCTAATCCCATTTTCTTGTCTTCTGGCCATAACCATTGACACCCGTTCTAATCAGGATTTTGTCTATGTCTGCCTTAAAAATATCGACTGACGGTCTCTGTGGCAATGAGTTCCACAGATTAACTTCCCTCTGACTTAAGAAGTTCCTCCTCACCTCCTTTCTAAAAGAGCACCCTTTAATTCTGAGGCTGTGACTTCTGGTCCTAGACTCTCCCACCAGTGGAAACATCCACTCCACATCCACTCTATCTAAGCCTTTCATTATTCAGTATGTTTCAATGAGGTTCCCCCCCCCTCAACCTTCTAAATTCCAGCGAGTACAGGCCCAGTCCCGTCAAATGCTAACCCACTCATTCCTGGCATCATTCTTGTAAGCCTCCTCTGGACCCTCTCCAGAGCCAGCACATCTTTCCTCAGATATGGGGCCAGGAAATCATAGTGTGACCTCAGTTTAGAGGGTTATGGGCCAAGGACAGACAATAGACAACAGGTGCAGGAGTAGAGGCCATTCGGCCCTTCGAGCCAGCACCGCCATTCAATGTGATCACGGCTGATCATCCCCAATCAGTACCCCGTTCCTGCCTTCTCCCCATATCCCCTGACTCCTCTATCTTTAAGAGCCCTATCTAACCCTCTCTTGAAAGCATTCAGAGAACCGGCCTCGAGAGAGAAAGCAAGGGTTACTTGAAGTTAGAGAAATCAAAATTATGCCACTGGGTTGTAAGCTGCCCAAGGGAAATATGAGATGCTGTTCCTCCAATTTGTGTTTGGTCCCACTCTGACAATCATAAGATGATAAGTGATTGGTGCAGACTTAGGCCATTGTGCCCATGGAGTCCACTGCATTCAATCATGGCTGGTATAGCTCTCCCTCCAAACCCCATTCTCCTGCCTTTACTCCATAACCTCTGCCTTAAATACTTGGCCTCCACAGCCTTCTGCGGCAATGAATTCCACAGATTCATCACCTCGTAACTAAAGAAATTCCTCCTCACCTCCTTCCTAAATAAACGTCCTTTAATTCTGAGGCTGTGGCCTCTGGTCCCAGACTCTCCCACTAGTGGAAACATCCTCTCCACATCCACTCTCTCCCACTATTCTGTACGTTTCAATGAGGACAATGGACAGAAAGGTCAAATAGACAATCGGTGCAGGAGTAGGCCATTCGGCCCTTCGAACCAGCACCGCCATTCAATGTGCCATCCCCAATCAGTACCCCGTTCCCCTTTTTCTCCAGAGATGGCTGTCGGAACCCCTGAGTTACCCCAGCTTTTTGTGTCTAACTTCTGTTTCAACCGGCATCTGCAGTTCCTTCCAGCTGGTTGATAGGTTAGTTGGCTTTGGTAAGTTGTGAGAATTGTTCCCAGTGTGTAGGATAGTGCAAGTGTACGGGAGCGATCGATGGTCAGAATGGAGCTGGTTGGCCGAATGGCCTGTTGCCACGCTGTCTAAAATCTAAATGACTACCAAGATTTTGCACCCAATCAGTGAAGTACCATGTTCCAGTGAGAAGCCAAGTCTAGGACTGGAGGTCACAGCCTCAGAATTAAAGGATGTTCTTTTAATAAGGAGATGAGGAGAAATGTATTTAGTCAGAGGGTGGTGAATCTGCAGAATTCTTTGCCACAGAAGGCTGTGGAGGCCAAGTCAGTGGATATCTTTAAGGCAGAGATAGATAGATTCTTGATTAGTGCGGGTGTCAGGGGTTATGGTGAGAAGGCAGGAGAATGGGGTTAGGAAGGAGAGCTAGATCAGCTAGATCATGAATGAATGGTGAAATAGACGATGGGCCGAATGGCCTAAGTGAATCAATCAGGTTTATTGATCACATACACATATAAGTGCAGTTAAATGAATTTGCCAGCAGCGGTACAAGCAAAAAAGAACACACAATACACAATGACATTTAACACAAACATCCACCACAGCATTCTTCACTGTGGTGGAAGGCACAAAGAACGGTCAGTCCTCCTCCATTTTCCCCCGTGGACGGGGCCATAAACCTCCTCAGTCGCCGCTACGGACGGCCGGATGTACAGGCCCTCACGTCGGGACGGTCGAACACACTTGGAGGTCCCGATTCGGCACTTTCCCACCGAAGATCATGGCTTCAGGATGATGTAGGCCGCAGGCCGGTGGTCGGAGCTCTTCTCTGGGAATCCCCAACGAGGGACCCAAGGCTCCAGAAGGTAAGTCCACGCCGCAGCCACGGTTAGAAACTCCGCAGACCGCGGCTTCAGGATGTTATAGGCCACGGGAAGGCGATCGGAGCTCTTCTCCGGAAATCCCCAACGAGGGATCCAAAGCTCCGGACGCCGTGCCCGCGGTTAGGAACTCCGCAGACCGCGGCTTCAGGATGTTATAGGCCGCGGGAAGGCGATCGGAGCTCTTCTCCGGAAATCCCCAACGAGGGATCCAAGGCTCCGGACGCCGCGCCCGCAGTTAGAAACTCCGCAGACCGCGGCTTCAGGATATAACAGCCTCCGGGCCAGTGATCGGAGCACTCCCATTTGGCAGCCCCAGCAAGGGCTCGCCCGCTCCCCGCGATGAAAAGTCCACGCTGCGCCTGCTGATGAAACTCCGGGATCGACTCCGGGAAAGGCCGCACCAATCCATGATGTTAGGCCGCGAGGGAGGCGCTGGAAAAAATCGCCTCTCCGTCGAGGAGGCGACCGAACACGGTTCCCCCCTTACCCCCCCCCCCCACACAAGACACACCAAGAGACACAAAAACACACATTTGGACACACTAAAAAAAAAACAAAAAAAGTAGAAATAACGAACACGCTGCTGGCAGGGCAGCCGTCTCGCAGCACCCCCACCGACTATTATGCTCCTACAGCTTATGACCTGGTGACCTTAATGCTGAGTGGATCCGTTTCAGCTTTTCAGAGCAGCCCTGACTCTCGATGAGATGGACTTTGTGACTCCTTATGCTTCTGGCCACATCTCTGTTCTTGCTCAGTTCTGTTGGTAACACATTTGCTGGGTATCAAGTCTTCACAATAGTTCTCTCACCTCATTCTTCCTCTGTGGTGACAGATGACATAGCGTGTGTGTGTGCGTGTGTGCGTGTGCGTGTGCATGTGCGTGCGAGCGAAATCTTTACTTTATTTAGTTTCGTTTAGAGCAAGAGCGGAACTCGATATCAAAACATGGAGGGGACCGGGGGAGGGGACACAATTTCTTTGGCGGCCGCACGCTCGTGCATGCGCGCACTCACACACACACACACATGCGCAGGGATTCGGAGGCTCAATCCAGCGCTAAATGCAGCTCAACTCTGCCTGTCTCGCCGGGTTAACTACAGCCCTGACTGGACTGATGGGACACCGGCGCGGCTTCTCCGCGCTGCCCGTATTTCCCGCAAGCCCGGGCAGGTTGACCTGGCGGGACAGGCAGAGTTGAGCTGGGTTTAGCGCTGCTTCTCTGCGCTGGCTGTGGGCCTGGGGGTACAGCTCGCGTTTGACTCCCGACCTCTCTGGCCACCCATGGTGGGGTGGGGGGGCACTCGGGTGAGGACGGGACAGCGGGCGGACTCGATCCTGGCTGCGTATATAAGGCGCAGGTCTGTGTCACCACTCCCTCCTCCAATCACCGCACTCTATCCTCAGTCCCACCCCCCCCACTCCTCCCTCCTCCAATCACCACACTCTATCCTCAGTCCCACCCCCCCACTCCTCCCTCCTCCAATCACCACACTCTATCCTCAGTCCCACCCCCCCACTCCTCCCTCCTCCAATCACCGCACTCTATCCTCAGTCCCAACCCCCCCACTCCTCTCTCCTCCAATCACCGCACTCTATCCTCAGTCCCACCCCCCCACTCCTCCCTCCTCCAATCACCGCACTCTATCCTCAGTCCCACCCCCCCCACTCCTCCCTCCTCCAATCACCACACTCTATCCTCAGTCCCACCCCCCCCACTCCTCCCTCCTCCAATCACCGCACTCTATCCTCAGTCCCACCCCCCCACTCCTCCCTCCTCCAATCACCACACTCTATCCTCAGTCCCACCCCCCCACTCCTCCCTCCTCCAATCACCGCGCTGAATCATCGTGTCCCGCCCCACCATTGCCTGCTGACTGACGTCTCTCTCGTCCAATCGGTGCCCTCGATCAGCAGTCCCACTTACACTGTCTTGCGGAAAGCGGAGATTTTAAAATCCGGATTACAAAAACTCGGGGGGGGGGGGGTGATATCACCCACCTCTCAAAACATGGGGGGGATGTGTCCCCTCTGCCACCCCCCCACCCCCCCCCCCCCCCCCCTGTGTTTTCCGCCCCTGGTTTAGAGATACATGCTCCTCGGCCCACCGAATTCACACCGACCAGCGATTACCTGTACATTAGTTTTACCCCACACACTAGGGCAATTTACAGAAGCCAATTAACCTGTGAATGAACCCACATGTCTTTGGAGTGTGGGAGGAAACCGGAGCACCTGGAGAAAACCCACGCAGGTCACGGGGAGAACGTACAAACTCCGTACAGGCAGCACCCGTAGTCAGGATTGAACCCGGGTCTCTGGCGCTGTGAGGCAGCAACTTTCCTGCTGCACCACTGTGCTGCCCTTAAATTAAATAGGTGCTTACCAAATTACCCCTCAGGGGCGTTTTAAGGTGGCACAGCTATTAGTAATACACATGCTGGCATCACAATAGACAATAACCAAAAGGTGCAGGAGTAGGCCATTCGGCCCTTCGAACCAGCACCGCCATTCAATGTGATCATGGCTGATCATCCCCAATCAGTACCCCGTTCCTGCCTTCTCCCCGTATCCCCTGACCTGCCTTCTCCCCGTATCTTTAAGGGCCCTATCTAACTCTCTCTTGAAAGCATCCAGAGAATCGGCCTCCACCGCCCTCTGAGACTCTCAACTCTCTGGGTGAAAAAGTGTTTCCTCATCTCCGTTCTAAATGGCCTACTCCTTATTCTTAAACTGTGGCCCCTGGTTCTGTACTCCCCCAACATCGGGAACATGTTTCCTGCATCTAGCGTGTCCAAACCCTTAATAATCTTATATGTTTCAATAAGATTCCCTCTCATCCTTCTAAATTCCAGAGTGGATTGCAATGATAATCTTTCCAATGTACTGTACAATACTCTATAATGGCTTGCTGCCTATTCATTCCATTAATTTAACACCTGCAGAACATATGCTATTAGTGCAAGCAGGCTTGAAGGAATGTGTAGTCATGTTCATCTTTAATGAGTCTACAATAGCCTGATAACAAAGAGAAAAGTAACAAGGGAACAGAAGATCCAAAGAACATTTGATAGGAGCAGAATTAGGCCATTCGGCCCATCATGACTACTGCGCCATTCCATCATGGCTGATCTATCTCTCCCTCTCAACCCCATTCTCCTGCCTTCTCCCCGTAACAATAGACAATAGACAATAGGTTCAGGAGTAGGCCATTCGGCCCTTCCAGCCAGCACCGCCATTCAATGTTGTAATGGCTGATCATCCCCAATCAGTACCCCGTTCCTGCCTTCTCCCCATATCCCCTGACTCCGCTATCTTTAAGAGCCCTATCTAGCTCTCTCTTGAAAGTATCCAGAGAACCGGCCTCCACCGCCCTCTCAGGCAGTGAATTCCACAAACTCACAACTCTGTGTTTCCTCGTCTCCGTTCTAAATGGCTTACCCCTTATTCTTATAACCTCCGACACCCGTACTAATCAAGAATCCATCTATCTCTGCCTTAAATATATCCACTGACTTGACCTCCACAGCCTTCTATGGCAAAGAATTCCACAGATTCACCGCCCTCTGTGAAATTGATCCTTATCTTCTCCCGAAAGGAACGTCCTTTAATTCTGAGGCTGTGACCTCTGGACCTAGACTCTCCCACAGGTGGAAACATCCTCTCCACATCCACTCAATCCAAGCCACTCTCTCCTCTCTACGTTTCAATGAGGTCCCACCTCATTCTTCTAAACTCCTGTGAATGGTTAATACAGGCGCCAGTGCTGGCAAACGCTCATCATTTGTTAATTAATCTACAAACCTGTACATATTTGGAGTGTGGGTGGGCGCCTCTTGCCTAATGGGAGAGGGGAAACATAGAAACATAGAAATTAGGTGCAGGAGTAGGCCATTCGGCCCTTCGAGCCTGCACCGCCATTCAATATGATCATGGCTGATCATCCAACTCAGTATCCTGTACCTGCCTTCTCTCCATACCCCCTGATCCCCTTAGCCACAAGGGCCACATCTAACTCCCTCTTAAATATAGCCAATGAACTGGCCTCAACTACCCTCTCTGGCAGAGAGTTCCGCTATTTTTAAGAGCCCTATCTAGCTCTCTCTTGAACTCATCCGGAGAACCGGCCTCCACCGCCCTCTGAGGTAGAGAATTCCACAGACTCACAACTCTCTGTGAGAAAAACTGTTTCCTCGTCTCCGTTCTAAATGGCTTACCCCTTATTCTTAAACTGTGGCCCCTGGTTCTGGACTCCCCCAACATCAGGAACATGTTTCCTGCCTCTAGTGTGTCCAAACCCTTAACAATCTTATATGTTTCAATGAAATTCCTTCTCATCCTTCTAAAGTCCAGAGTGTACAAGCCCAGCTGCTCCATTCTCTCAGCATATGACAGAATTCTCGCCATCCCAGGAATTAATCTTGTAAACCAACGCTGCACTCCTTCAATAGCAAGAATGTCCTTCCTCAAATTAGGGGACCAAAACTGCACGCAATACTCCAGGTGTGGGCTCTTGGTCTCACTAGGGACAATAAAGGAATCTAATCTAATCTAATCTCTGTACAACTACAGAAAAGCCTCTTTGCTCTTATATTCGATTCCTCTTGTTATAAAGGCCAACATGCCATTCGCTTTCTTCACTGCCTGCTGCACCTGCATGCTTACTTTCATACTTTCAAACCAAACTAAGCTAAGCTAAGTAAAACGAAACAAATCTTCTTCTTATTGAATCCACACACAAGATTAGATGTTTTTTCCACAAGAGCTGAACACGCGTCTCGGCACCTGCGTACAATGGCGTCTGTCTTGCCGCTTCTTGAGCTTCTTGTGTGCGGTGGGGGAAAGATTGGTGGGAACAAGACCCCGAAACTAAACTGAACACTTGTCAATGTTTTCATGCAGCACAAAGTTCAGCCTGTGTCAAATAAACTGGACAAAGCTCCATATAACAACAGGCGTGGAACAGATACGCAGAGTCTTTTCCCCAGAGTAGGCGAGTCGAGGGCCAGAGGACAGAGGTTCAAGGTGAAGGGGAAAGCATTTAATAGGAATCCGACAGGGGGTGGTGGGTGTACGGAACGAGCTGCCAGAGGAGGTAGTTGAGGCTGGGATTATCCCAACGTTTAAGAAACAGTTGGACAGGTACATGGATAGGACATGCTTTGGAGGGATATGGACCAAGCGCAGGCAAGAGGGACTAGGGTAGCTGGGACATTGTTGGCTAGTATGAGCGAGTTGGGCCGAAGGACCTGTTTCCACACTGAGACCACACCTGGAGTATTGCGTACAGTTTTGGTCTCCAAATCTGAGGAAGGACATTCTTGCCATAGAGGGGGTTCAGAGCAGGTTCACCAGACTGATTCCTGGGATGTCACGACTTTCAAATGAGGAAAGACTGGATAGACTCGGCTTGTACTCGCTGGAATTTAGAAGATTGAGGGGGGATCTTATAGAAACTTACAAAATCCTTAAAGGGTTGGACAAGCTAGATGCTGGAAGATTGTTCCCGATGTTGGGGGAGTCCAGAACAAGGGGTCACAGTCTAAGGTTAAGGGGGAATTCCTTTAGGACCGAGATGAGGAAAACATTCTTTACACAGAGAGTGGTGGGTCTCTGGAATTCTCTGCCACAGAAGGTAGTTGAGGCCAGTTCATTGGCTATATTCACGAGGGAGTTGGATGTGGCTCTTGTAGCTAAAGGGATCAGGGGGTATGGAGAGAAGGCAGGTACGGGATACTGAGTTGGATGATCAGCCATGATCATATTGAATGGCGGTGCAGGCTCGAAGGGCTGAATGGCCTACTCCTGCACCTATTTTTCTATGTTTCTTCTATGTATCTATGACTATACGACACTAAATGGCCCCTGCTGGTCCTTCAGTCCTGGAAGCTTCAGAGGGGGGGGCAGCCAAGGACTGGGAGGGTCAGGAGATACAGGTCTAAAGGACATACCTTTAGAAAGGAGATGAGGAGGAATTTCTTTAGTCAGAGAGTGGTGAATCTGTGGAATTCATTGCCACAGACGGCTGCGGAGGCCAAGTCAATGGATATTTCTAAGGCGGAAGTCCACAGGTTCTTGATTCGTATGGGTGTCAGGGGTTATGGGAATAGGCAGGTGGGACCAATGTAGATGGGACTTGTTGGTGCGTCTGGGCAAGTTGGACATGTAGAAACATAGAACATAGAAACATAGAAATTAGGTGCAGGAGTAGGCCATTCGGCCCTTCGAGCCTGCACCGCCATTCAATATGATCATGGCTGATCATCCAACTCAGTATCCTGTACCTGCCTTCTCTCCATACCCTCTGATCCCCTTAGCCACAAGGGCCACATCTAACTCCCTCTTAAATATAGCCAATGAACTGGCCTCAACTACCCTCTGTGGCAGAGAGTTCCAGAGACCCACCACTCTCTGTGTGAAAAAAGTCCTTCTCATCTCGGTCCTAAAGGATTTCCCCCTTATCCTTAAGCTGTGACCCCTTGTCCTGGACCTCCCCAACATCGGGAACAATCTTCCTGCATCTAGCCTGTCCAACCCCTTAAGAATTTTGTAAGTTTCTATAAGATCGCCTCTCAATCTCCTAAATTCTAGAGAGTATAAACCGAGTCTATGCAGTCTTTGTTCATAAGACAGTCCTGACATCCCAGGAATCAGTCTGGTGAACCTTCTCTGCACTCCCTCTATGGCAATAATGTCCTTCCTCAGATTTGGAGACCAAAACTGTACGCAATACTCCAGGTGTGGCCTCACCAAGACCCTATACAACTGAAGTAGAAACTCCCTGCTCCTATACTCAAATCCTTTCGCTATGAAAGCTAACATACCATTGGCTTTCTTCACTGCCTGCTGCACCTGCATGCCTACTTTCAATGACTGGTGTACCATGACACCCAGGTCGCGCTGCATCTCCCCTTTTCCTAATCGGCCTCCATTTAGATAATAGTCTGTTTTCCTATTTTTGCCACCAAAGTGGATAACCTCACATTTATCCACATGCGGGCATGTTTCCACGCTGTAAGACTCTATAACTCCATGATTCCGTGACAAATACCTGAACTAATCCGAGTTAAGGGCCTGTCTCACTTACACGACTTTTACAGGCGTCTGCCAGCACCCGTGAGAGATCTCCAAAGGGTCGTAGTGCCTTTCCGGTCGCTTCTGAATTTTCAACGTGTTGCAAATTTTGGAGACTTATCACGTGTGCCGGCAGTCGCCTGTAAAAGTTGCGTAAGTGGGACAGGCCCTTTAGAAACATTCGTTGGAATGTTTCCAAATTGGAATCATTGGAATTGGAACCGCAGTCCCTAAAACCAGAAACCAATAAGAAAATAAGGATAATCAATGATGTGTTTGGGACAATACACGTTACTACGCTGGACCAGCATCGCAGAACAGTTCATTTTCACATTTTACATGTGCTAAGTTTGTACTTTAATTGCAGACTTTTAATTGATTAGATTGGTAACTATTAAATTGGAAGTTGATTGATCACAAAATGAAAACAGAAGGGGGAAGGGGACATTTATATTGATGGAAGTAAATGTTGATACATTTTTTAATTGATTCATTTTAATTAGGATGGATTAGCTTATTTTTTATTTGATATGCTCACCAGCAACTTCCTGTCTTCAAGGATGCACTGAGCCTAAAGGGCCTGTCCTGCAAGCATGCAACTCTATGCGATGAATGCGATCAAACTAAGAGCGGGGGCCGCGTGGAGGTCGGGTGATCCCCTGTACAGGGCTGTTCCCACTAGCCTGCGCCTGCATGCGGCAAGCGCGACCAAACCGGCAGCGGGGGCCGCGCGGAGGTCGGGCGCAAAGTGAGGCGAACTTGGAGCGAAGTCTAAGGTAAGTTCGCCAGGACAGAGAGGGGCACACAGAGAGGGGCACAGAGGCACACACACACAGAGGGCCACAGAGCCACACACAGAGAGGGCCACGGAGCCACACACAGAGAGGGTCACGGAGGCACCTACAGAGAGGGTCACGGAGGCACGATGTCGGGGCGGTGTGTAATGCGTCGAGGCGACTGCGAGCCGACAAGCCGTTGCCGCGCGGAATTTTTGAACAGTCAGTTTTTCGGAGCCCCGCGCGATGTCGGGACGAACTCCGCACAATTCCGCACGGCTCCGGCGATCGAAGTGGAACCGGCCCCGCGACGCCGGACGGCTCAAGCGACCACGTTAGGTCGCGTTCACCGCATAGAGTTGCATGCTGGCGGGACAGGCCCTTAACAATAAAGGGCACAGAGTGCTGGAGCAACTCAGCGGGTCAGGCAGCGTCTCTGGATAACATGGATAGGTGAGGTTTCGGGTTGGGACCCTTCTTCAGTCGGATTTTCTGGGGGGTGGGGTGGGAAGAAAAGTGGGGAGAGAGGAGAGGCGAGATGAAGCGTGGCAGGTAAATGATTAGCGTACCATAAAGAGGCTGCACGGCAGAGCAATGGAAGAGTTGCTGACTTGCAGCGCCAGGGACCCTTGTTCGATTTTGATTAAGGGTGCTGTCTGTACGGAGTATGTACGTTCTTCCTGTGACTGCTTGGGTTTCCTCCGGGTATTTGTGATCGCTGGGCGGTGCAGACTCAGTGGGCCAAAGGGCCTGTTTCCACACTGTGCCCCTAAAGTAAACGAAACTAAACTAATTGACTTGGACTTGTTTAGTTTAGTTTAGTTTAAAGATACAGCGCAGAAACAGGCCCTTCAGCCCACCGAATTATCTTCTGTCCCTTTGAACACCTGCAATGATGTAGTCGTTTAATTTCCCAAGACAGCATTACAATGCTGGAAAATTCCAGGAATTCTGCGTAGTAATTCGTAATTTGGGATTTTCACCAGCTTCAGGAATGTCCCTGGGTAATCAAGGTTCCATTGAATTGTATGCTGGGAAAATAGTGACTATATGTGGGAGCTCTGTGCTTGGCCCTCTGTTTAGATCTGTCAAAGATACAGCGCAGAAACAGGCCCTTCGGCCCACCGGGTCCACGCCGACCAGCGATCCCCGCACATGAACACTCCCCTACACATGCCAGGGACAATTTACAATTTTGACCAAGCTAATTAACCTACAAACCTGCAAGTCTTTGGAGTGTGGGAGGAAACCGGAGCTCCCTGAGAAAATTCACGCAGGTCACGGGGAGAACGTACAAACTCCGCACAGACTATTTACTGTATGTGACTGTATGTGTGAGTCTGAAGAAGGGTCTCGACCCGAAACGTCACCTATTCCTTCGCTCCATAGATGCTGCCTCACCCGCTGAGTTTCTCCAGCATTTCTGTCTGCCTTCGATTTTTCCAGCATCTGCAGTTCTTTCTTAAACAGACTATTTAGTTCAATCATTCCAGACTGTGTGAATGACTGTCTGTATGAGCTATCATTTTATACCATTCCAGCCTGCAAATCCACCATGACCATTGGTGACACCATGTTGGTTAGCAAGGCCACTTGGCAGGCTATTGATTCAGCAAAGTGATCCGTTATAGGTGAACCCACATCAGAACAGCACAAAACCACTTGATACAGTCAAAGCAAATCCAAATATTCAGATTGAATACATGGTTTTCAGTGACTCATTTTTCAAAATAAGTTTGTATTTTTATTAATACTGGGGAAGGAAACTCCATGAACCAAGGATGCGGTTGAAGCAGATAGTAGTTTATAAAATGATGGGAGGCATGGATACGGTAGACAGTCTTCCCAGGGTGGAAATGTCAAAGACTAGCGCGCACAGCTTTAAGCTGCGATAGACAAGGTTTTAGACAATATGTACTGGAGGAGGCCATTCGGTCCTGTGAGCCAGCACCGCCATTCAATGTGTTCATGTCTGATCATCCACAATCATTACCCAGTTCCTGCCTTCTCCCCATAACCCCTGACTCCGCTACCTTTTAGAGCTCTATCCAACTCTCTCTTGACAGCATCCAGAGAATTGGCCTCCACTGCCTTCTGAGGTAGAGAATTCCAACAGACTCACATCTCTCTGGGTGAATAGGTGTTTCCTCATCTCAGTCCTAAATGGCCTATCCCTTATTCTTAAACTGTGGCCCCTGGTTCTGGACTGTTAGGGAGATGTCATGAGATAATAAATGATAGGAGCAGAATTAGGCCATTCGGCCCATCAAGTCTACTTCGCCATCTAATCAAGGCTGATCTATCTCTCCCTCCTGACCCCATTCTCCTGCCTTCTCCCCATAACCTTTGACACCCGTACTAATGAAGAATCTATGCCTTAAATATATGCACTGACTTGGCCTCCACAGCCTTCTGTGGCGAAGAATTCCACAGATTCACCACCCTCTGACTAAAGAAATTCCTCCTCATCTCCTTATAACCATATAACCATATAACAATTACAGCACGGAAACAGGCCTTCTCGGCCCTTCCAGTCCGTGCCGACCATTTATTTTCCCCTAGTCCCATCTACCTGCACGCAGACCATACCCCTCCATTCCCTTCCCGTCCATATACCTATCCACTTTACTTTTAAATGTTAAAATCGATCCTGCCTCCACCACTTCTGCTGGAAGATCATTCCACACAGCCACCACTCTCTGAGTAAAGAAGTTCCCCCTCATGTTACCCCTAAACTTCTGTCCCTTAATTCTCATGTCATGCCCTCTTGTTTGAATCTTCCCTACCCTCAATGGGAAAAGCTTATCCATGTCAACTCTGTCTATCCCTTTCATCATTTTAAAGACCTCAATCAAGTCCCCCCTTAACCTTCTGCGCTCCAAAGAATAAAGACCTAACTTGTTCAACCTTTCTCTGTAACTTAGTTGCTGGAACCCAGGCAACATTCTAGTAAATCTATCCTTCCTAAAAGAACGTCCTTTAATTCTGAGGCTGTGACCTTTAGTCCTAGACTCTCCCACTAGTAGTAACATCCTCTCCTCATCCACTCTATAAGATTTGCGGAGCAAGTTTTTTTACACAGAGGGTCGTAGGTGCCTAGAACGTACTGCCAGGGGTGGTGCTGGAGGCAGATACGATAGTGATGTTTAAGAGGCTTATAGTTTAGTGGGCAAAAGGGCCTGTTTCTGCGCTGTATCTCTATACTAGAGATACAGCGCGGAAACAGTTTACTTCAAAGATTATAGAGGAGCAAGATGCGCCACTCAGTGGAAGTCCAATGGACTGGTGTGTAGTATGTAATGGAACGTCACGGCCGCCATTTTGGCGGGCTGCCTCCCCATGTGTAATCCGCTCCAAAGCTACAGAGCAGTTGTAAGCAAAGATTATAGCAGAGCAAGATGCATTAGAAAGTTATTAGATTTATTTGTAATAGATCTTTACTTACCTCTCGATCCCTCTCTCTCCCTCTCTCTCCCCCTCTCGATCTTTCTCTCCCTCTCGATCCCTCTTTCTCTCGATCTTTCTCTCCCTCTCTTTCGATCTCCCTCTCCCTCTCTTCTCTATCTCCCCTCGACCCCTCTCTCCCCTATCTTCTCTCGATCTCCCTCCCTCCCTCCTTCCCTCTCTCTCCCCCCCTCCCTTTTCCCCCTGTTCCCCCATTTCCCTCGCATCTTTCCTCCCCAGCCCCTCCTTCGCGTAGTGTCCCTTGCATTGCATTGTGCAGCTTCCCTTGTATTGCTTTAACACACACTGTGCACACAATTACAGGCACACACAAACACACATCCATATAAATATATGGTGGGACAGATAGAAGCAAATCTTTGGATAGAAGAGCTTATTAAAATCTTCCTACAAAGACCATTATGTAATTTATTTCTATCCTCTTTTGGGCCGAAGGCATAGCAGGGCTGCCAACTCTCACACAGAGGGAAGGGAGGGAGAGAGGGAAATCGAGAAGAATGGAGAGAGATAGATCGAGAGGGGAGAGAAAGAGATCGAGAGGGGAGAGAAAGTGATCGACGGGAGAGAAAGAGATCGGGAGGGGAGAGAAAGTGATCGAGAGGGGAGAGAAAGTGATCGAGAGGGGAGAGAAAGAGATCGAGAGGGGAGAGAAAGAGATCGAGAGGGGAGAGAAAGAGATCGAGAGGGGAGAGAAAGAGATCGACAGGGAAGAGAGAGCGATAGAAAGAAGAGAGGGAGATAGCGAGAAGAGAGGGATAGAGAGGGATCGAGAGGTAAATAAAGAACTATTACAAATAAATCTAATAACTTTCTACTGCATCTTGCTGCTCTATAATCTTTGCTTGCAACTGCTCTGTAGCTTTGGAGCGGATTACACAGCGGCAGGTCGAGAGACAAAGATCATAGAGAAGCCTAGTTTCCCAGTAGACGCCATAGTTGACGCCATCTCTGGTCCGCTAACATGGCGTCGACAATCACACACGTGATACTACGCCTTTTCCACTGAGTAGCGCATCTTGCTCCTCTATAATCTTTGGTTTAGTTTAGGGATATAGTGTGGCAATAGGCCCTTTGGACCCTTTGTACCCTTTTCCAAACTGTATCTTTAAACCAAACACCCTCGACTCTCTTGATAGAGTGGATGTGTCCACCAGTGGGAGAGTCCAGGACTAGAGGTCACAGCCTCAGAATTAAAGGACGTTCCTTTAGGAAGGAGATGAGGAGGAATGTCTTTAGTCAGAGGGTGGTGAGTCTGTGGAATTCTTTGCCACTGAAGGCTGTGGAGGCCAAGTCAGTCGATATTTTTAAGGCGGAGATGGATAGATCCTTGATTAGTACGGGTGTCAGAGGTTATGGGAAGATGGCAGGAGAATGGGGATAGGAGGGAGAGATAGATCAGCCATGATTAAATGGCAGAGTAGACTTGATGAGCCGAATGGTCTAATTCTGCTCTTATCAAAGTCAAAGTCAAGTCAAAAGAGTTTATTGTCATGTGTCCCTGACAGGACAATGAAAATCTTTCTTTGCATAGCACAACAGAACATAGAAGGCATTGACTACAATTCTATACATAAATACACCCATGAATTAATAAATTAGTAAAGTGCAAATAACAGATGGAGGGATATTAATGTTCAGAGTTCCGAGCCAGGTTTAATAGCCTGATGGCTGTGGGGAAGTAGCTATTCCTGAACCGGGTTGTTGCAGTCTTCAGGCTCCTGTACCTTCTACCCGAAGGTAGCAGGGAGATGAGTGAGTGGCCAAGGTGGTGTGGGTCCTTGATGATGCTGCCAGCCTTTTTGAGGCAGCGACTGCGATAGATCCCCTCGATGGAAGGAAGGTCAGAGCCGATGATGGACTGGGCAGTGTTTACTACTTTTTGTAGTCTTTTCCTCTCCAGGGCGTTCAAGTTGCCGAACCAAGCCACGATGCAACCAGTCAGCAAGCTCTTTACTGTGCACCTGTAGAAGTTAGAGAGAGTCCTCCTTGACAGATTACGATCACTTATCATAAGATCACTTATGACCTTATGACCCTTGGCCAAAACCAGGAACACACCTCAGACAGGAATGAACACTACCCCACATCCTAACCATTTTAGTTTTGGAGAAGAGTGCTTGCCGCTCCCGAAGAAAATCCACTCCATTCCTTGACGTCCAAAGCACAAGCAACAGATGAAATGAAGCACTGATCCAGAATCTCAATCCGTGGGTGAATGAGTCAGTTGTACAACTCTGCGTGGGTGAGTGAGGGTTGTAGCAGCCAATGTAATTAGCTCTGACGTTGGATAATCTTTGGATGACTCGACACGCGCGGTTCATCCATCTGACGTTCCCTCTTCTAGTCTTTGATAAAGCTGCTCTTCTGTAAATGAAGCTCAAGTCTGATATCACTGAAACAACTGTACCCCCTTCCAGAAGCTAGACACAAAATGCTGGAGTAACTCAGCGGGTCAGGCAGCATCTCTGGAGAGAAGGAATGGGTGACATTTTGGGTCGAGACCCTTCTTCAGACTGAGATGATGAAACGAGAGGGAAAAGAGAGATATGGAAGGGTAAGGTGTGAAAACTCGAGATCAAAGGGGACGAAGCTCAAAGAAAATGGAGAAAAGGTCTGAAGAAGGGTCTCGACCCGAAACGTCGCCTATCTCCTTCGCTCCTTAGATGCTGCTGCACCCACTGAGTTTCTCCAGCTTTTTGTGTAACCCTAGGAAAGATCATTGTTAGCTAGAGGAAGGTGACAACAGATAATAGACAAGTGACAATAGGTGCAGGAGTAGGCCATTCGGCCCCTCGACCCAGCATCGCCATTTAATGTGCTCATGGCTGATCATCCCCAGTCAGTACCCCGTTCCTGCCTTCTCCCCATATCCCTTGACTCCGCTATCTTTAGGAGCTCTGTCCACCTCTCTCTTGAAAGCATCCAGAGAACCGGCCTCCACCGCCCTCTGAGGCAGAGAATTCCACAGACTCACAACTCTCTGGGTGAAAAAGTGTTTCCTCGTCTCTGTTCTAAATGGCTTACCCCTTATTCTTAAACTGTGGCCCCTGGTTCTGGACTCCCCAACATCGGGTAAATATTTCCTGCCTCTAGCATGTCCAAACCCTTCACAATCTTATGTGTTTCAATGAGATCTCCTCTCATCCTTCTAAACTCCAGAGTGTACAAGCCCAGCCGCTCCATTCTATCAACAGGTAGATGGGACTAGGGGAAAATAAATGGGCGGCACGGACTGGAAGGGCCGAGAAGGCCTGTTTCCGTGCTGTAATTGTTATATGGTTATATGGTTATAACATATGACAGTCCCGCCATCCCAGGAATTAACCTGGTGAACCTACGCTGAACTCTCTCAATAGCAAGAATGTCCTTCCTCAAATTGGGAGACCAAAACTGCACATAATACTCCAGGTGTGGTCTCACTAGGGCCCTGTGCAACTGCAGAAGGACCTTGAATGTTAGCATTCATAGCGAAAGGATTTGAGTATAGGAGCAGGGAGGTTCTACTGCAGTTGTACAGGGTTTTGGTGAGGCCACACCTGGAGTACTGCGTACAGTTTTGGTCTCCAAATCTGAGGAAAGACATCCTTGCCATAGAGGGGGTACAGAGAAGATTCACCAGACTGATTCCTGGGATGTCAGGACTTTCATATGAGGAAAGATTGGATAGACTCGGTTTGTACTCGATGGAATTTAGAAGATTGAGGGGGGATCTTATAGAAACCTACAAAATTCTTAAGGGGTTGGACAAGCTAGATGCTGGAAGATTGTTCCCGATGTTGGGGGAGTCCAGAACAAGGGGTCACAGTCTAAGGATAAGGGGGAATTCCTTTAGGACCGAAATGAGGAAAACATTCTTTACACAGAGAGTGGTGAGTCTCTGGAATTCTCTGCCACAGAAGGTAGTTGAGGCCAGTTCATTGGCTATATTTAAGAGGGCGTTAGATGTGGCACTTGTGGCTAAAGGGATCAGGGGGTATGGAGAGAAGGCAGGTACGGGATACTGAGTTGGATGATCAGCCATGATCACATTGAATGGCGGTGCAGGCTCGAAGGGCCGAATGGCCTACTCCTGCACCTATTTTCTATGTTTCTATGTTTCTATGACCTCTTTGCTCCTATACTCAACTCCTCTTGTTATGAAGGCCAACATGCCATTCGCTTTCTTCACTGCCTGCTGTACCTGCATGCTTGCTTTTATTGACTGATGAACAAGGACCCCCAGATCCCGTTGTACTTCCCCTTTCCCCAACTTGACCCCATTTAGATAATAATATGCCTTCCTGTTTTGATAACCTCACATTTATCCAGATATTGAAATTTTGGGGGAAGGGGTTAACGAGAGATATGACGGTGATGGAGAGAGATAGGGGACAAATAACTGAAAGATGTGCAAAAAAGTAACGATGATAAAGGAAACAGGCCGCTGTTCGCTGTTGGGCTAGGCGAAAACAAGTTACAGACAATGAGACTCAACAAGACCACTTTGATGCTGGTACGACTTGGACGGGGCGGGACGGAGAGAGAGGGAATGCAAGGGTTATTTGAAGTTAGAGAAATCGACATTCATACCACTGGGATGTAAGCTGCCCAAGCGAAATATGAGATGCTGTTCCTCCAATTTGCGTTTAGCCTCACTCTGACAGTGGAGGAGGTCCAGGACAGAAAGGTCAGCGTGGGATTGGGAAAGGGGAATTGAGGTGTTTAGCAACCGGGACATCGGGTAAGTCCAGGCGGACTGGCCTCTTCCAGCCTTCTTTCCATTCCATGTCAAATTGGAGACTTTTATTATCAAGTTGCATATTTTAGGAAGTTTATCGTTAGTGATCACACTCACAGCATCCTTGCTTGACAGACTCCCCTGACATCAGCATGAAGAAGGGTCTCGACCACAAACGTCACCCATTCCTTCTCTCCAGAGACGCTGCCTGTCCCGCTGAGTTACTCCGGCATTTTGTATCTACCATCGATTTAAACCAGCATCTGCAGTTCTTTCCTACACATTGCTTGAGCAGGATTAGGTCATCCAGCCCTTCCTCACCGTGTAACTCTCACTCCTCACCCCATTCTCCTGCCTTCTCCACATAACCCCCTGACACCCGTTCTAATCAAGAATCTATCTGTCTCTTCCTTAATGATTGTTCCAGAGCTACTACACTCCAAACTTTCCCAGTTGACTGTGCCTGAACCCCTCTGTCGGTGGATCAGCAACTTCCTGACAGGCAGGAAGCAGCATGTGAGGCTGGGAAAGCACATCTCGGACCCACAAACCCTCAGCATAGGAGCACCGCAAGGCTGCGTACTCTCTCCTCTCCTCTACTCTCTCTACACCAACGACTGCACCTCCACAGACACCTCTGTCAAGCTTCTCAAGTTTGCAGACGACACAACCCTGATTGGACTGATCCAGGATGGGGAGGAATCTGCCTACAAACAGGAGGTGTCACAGCTGGCGTCCTGGTGCCATCGCAACAACCTGGAGCTCAATGCTCTTAAGACAGTGGAATTGATTGTAGACTTTAGGAGAGCTCCCCCTCCCCTCACCCCACTCACCATCAACAACACCACAGTCACATCTGTGGAGTCTTTTAAGTTCCTGGGAACCATCATCTCCAAGGACCTTAAGTGGGGGGGCTACCATCGATTCCACGGCCAAAAAGGCACAACAGAAGATGTACTTCCTGCGGCAGCTGAGGAAGCACAATCTGCCACAGGCAATGATGGTCCAATTCTACACGGCCATCGTAGAGTCTGTCCTCACCTTCTCCATCATGGTCTGGTTTGGCTCAGCCACCAAGCACGACACCCGGAGGCTGCAGCGAATCATCCGATCAGCTGAGAAGGTTATTGGCTGCAACCTTCCCTCCATTGATGAACTGTACACTGCAAGGGCCAGGAAGCGAGCGGGCAAGATCATCTCTGACCCCTCTCACCCTGGCCACAAACTCTTTGAATCACTTCCCTCTGGAAGGCGACTCCGGACTGTCAAAGCTGCCACAGCCAGACACAAAAACAGTTTTTATCCACGAGTAGTTGCTCTACTCAATAACCAAAAGTCTGTAGCCTCCTTTTGGTCTGGTATTTTATTTAATTCACATGTTTAATCAATAATGTTTTATTATTAATGTTTAATGTTTTATGTGTCATTCATGTCATGTTGTCACTTGCGGGCGGAGCACCGAGGCAAATTCCTTGTATGTGCATACTTGGCCAATAAACTTATTCATTCATTCATTAAAAATATCCATTGATGGCCTCCACAGCCCCCCGTGTCAATGAATTCCACAGATCTTGAGAGTGATAGATCGGGTAGATGCACAGAAGTCTCTTGCCCAGAGATGGGGAATCGAGAACCAGAGGATATTTAAGGTAAGGAAGGGAAAGATTTAACAGGAACCTGAGGGGTAACTTTTTAACACAATGGGTGGTGGGTGAATGGGGCGAGCTGCTGGAGGAGGTAGTTGAGGCTGGGACTATCGCAACGTTTAAGAAACATTTAACCAGGCACATGGATGGGAAAGGTTTAGAGGGATGTAGGCCAAATGCGGGCAGGTGGGAATAGTGTAGCAGGGACATGCTGGTCGGTGTGGACAAGTTAAGCCACGAGGCCTGTTTCCACGCTGTGAGACGATGACTGAAGCATTTAAAAATGAGTCTCAAAGGTCCTGACTCAATTTTTCCAGAGTTTCCTTTCGATCACGTAACATTTAAAAGCATTCTTTCTGTTAAAGCTTCGGATGTTACGATCACGCTAACACTAAATTATGGCATCAATTCCAATGCGGGACAAGGAAACCAGGATCACAGTGTCACAGCCCTTTGAGCCGCTGCTTCACAGCGCTGTCTGCGTGGAGTTTGCACGCTCGCTTTGTGACTGAAGAAGGGTCCCGACCTAAAACTTCACCTATCCTTTATCCTCCAGAGGTGCTGCATGCGGTCTCGGATGGAGCAGTCCCACACCACTTCACATCAACGACAGCTCCCGATGTGGAGGTGGTCAGTAGCACTAAGTTCCTGGGGGTGCAGATCACTAACAGTCTGACCTGGTCGAATAACATCTCATCAACTGTTAAGAGAGCGCAGCAGCGGTTGCACTTTCTGCGCCGGATGAGAAGAGCTCACCTCCCCCATCCCATCCTCACCACTTTCTACAGGGGCACCATAGAGAGTATTCTGACCAGCTGTATCTCTGTCTGGTTTGGGGACTGTGGAGCCTCCGACTGGAAGTCCGTGCAGAGAGCGGTGAGGACAGCGGAAAAAATCATCGGGACCTCTCTCCCCTCAATCGGGGATATTGCGACCAAACGTTGCGTGTCTAAGGCCAGCAGTATTATAAAAGACCCCACACATCTCCATCACGGACTGTTCACTCTGCTGCCCTCGGGAAAAAGATATCGCAGCATAAGGAGCAGAACATCAAGGTTCTGCAACAGCTTCTTCCCACGAGCCATCAGACTCCTGAATGCCATGTAATGGGCTGCCACCGTTGTCTATTTATCCTTTTATCCATGTTTATCCTTCTGTTAATTTATCGTGTTGCACGGGGAGCCAAATGCAACGGAATTTCGTTTGGAACGGCATATATCAATGTATTTCTAAATGACAATAAAGTTTGTTTGACGACTTGACTTGACTTTGACTGTTCCCAAACCATGCATTTAATGCATTTTTACATATGTCTGTGTTGTATATTCAAAATACAAAAATGTACTTTAATAAACGTGCCATTAGTCAATAGTCAGGGTAATAATTGTTGTATGTGGAAAGGAACTGCAGATGCTGGCTTACACCAAAGCTAGACACAAAATGCTGGAGTAACTCAGCGGGGACAGGCAGCATCTCTGTAGAGAAGGAATGGGTGACGTTCCGGGTCGGAAAATCATTCTTCAGACTGAGAGTCAGGAGAGAGGGAAACGAGAGGTGCAGGCGATGATGTAGAGAGATATAGAACAAATGTATGAAAGAGCGTAAGAAAGAACTGCAGATGCTGGTTCACACTGAAGGTAGACACAAAATGCTGGAGTAACTCAGCGGGACAGGCAGCATCTCTGGAGAGAAGGAATGGGCGACGTTTCGGGTTGAGACCCTTCGTATATTTCTATTTTTATTTGTCTTTATTTTTTTAGGAAGAAAATGCATTGGCTGAAAAGCTCGGAGTATTCATTTTTTTTTTAGTTTTGGGATACAGCGCGGAAACAGGCCCTTCGGCCCACCGAGTTCGCACCGGCCAGCGACTCCCCGCACACTAACACTATCCTACACCCACTAGGGACAATTTTAAATTCACCAAGCCAGTTAACCTACAAACCTGTACGTCTTTGGAGTGTGGGAGGAAACCGAAGATCTCGGAGAAAACCCTCGCGGGTGATGGGGAGAACGTACAAACCCCGTACAGACAGCCCCCGTAGTTGGGATCGAACCCGGGTCTCCGGCGCTGTAAGCACTGTAAGCAACTCTACCGCTGCACCACCGTGACTACCCCATTTTGCACTTCTTGAGTATTTAAGGAGCTATATCTATATCGATTGCTGACACATAATCTAACCAACATTCCACACTTCCCCTTCAAAGCAGCTGAGCAACAAGTCGCAGTTGGAAGGCTTTAGAATTGCCTCTATTCAAAGAGCCCTTCATTATATCCTGCTGAAGAAAACATGTTATCACAGCTTCTGTCTTTGCAGCTCCACCGAGTTGCAACTCCACCGAGTTTGGCCCACCGTGTCCGTGCTGACCAGCGATTCCCACACACTAACACTGCCCTGCACACACCAATTTACGTTTGTACCAAGCCAAGCAACCTACAAACCTGAACATCTTTGGAGTGTGGGAGGAAACCGAAGAGAAAACACATGCAAACTCCGCACAGACAGCACCCGTAGTCAGGATCGAACCCGGGTGACTAAGATGGCTCAGGATCTCAGGGTAGTGCACATATTCAAAGTATGGGTAACAGCAAGAGGCTGAGGTAAGAGCTATAGAGTCACACAGGGGACGCACGATTATCTGCCCCGCCAACAGTCTGTCTGTTTTTTCATCTTTTTTTAAACTTTTAGTGTGAGTTGAAGGTCTGTGCAAATGGTCTCCGGTTTGTTTTATGTGGAGGGGAGGGGGAGGGGGATGGGGGGGAGGAGGGGGGGGGGGGTGGGGGGGAGGGGGGGGGGAACTTTTTTTCAGTTTTTTACCTTGCCGGATATGCGACTAATTTTCGGGGTGGCATCTCCGGTCGCTCTGCAGCCTACCATCGATGGAGCTGGAGGCCTCCTCAAACTGACCTTGGGCCCACCGCTGAGCGTGGACTTAACATCTGAGCCGATCCCTTCCCTGGGATTGCTCCACCCGCGCCCTGTGGACTTTATCGGGTGCTCGCTGTCGCGAGAGAGGCCGAGTCGGGAAGCTCCAATGGCGCAGGGTTTGACCAGCCCCAACCCAGCGTCCGATCGCCGGTGCGGGGGAGCTAACATCCTGCTGATGCAGGTGCTGAACACACCAATGTGGCGGCCCCAAACGCCGCCGGCCACGGGGGACAAGATCGTCCCGTCAATGGAGGGCTCGAGGCCCCCGACCACGGGAGAGCTAAGAAGGGAAGAGATTTGAACTTTTCTTCGCCTTCCATCACAGTGAGAAATGGCCAAGATCGAAACATCGAAACATAGAAAATAGGGCAGGAGTTGGCCATTCGGCCCTTCGAGCCAGCACCGCCATTCAATATCATCATGGCTGACAGTCCAAAATCAGTACCCTGCTCCTGCTTTTTCCCCTTATCCCTTTGGCCCTAAGAGCTAAATCTAAATCTACTCTTGAAGACATCCAGTGAATTGGCCTCAACTGCCTTCTGTGACAGAGAATTACACAGATTCCCAACTCTCTGGGTGAAAAAGTGTTTCCTCATCTCAGTCCCAAATTGCCTACAACTTATTTTTAAACTGTGACCCCTGGTTCTGGACTCCCCAACATCGGGAACATTTTTCCTGCTCCATCTAAGCGGGACCTATCACCTGCACCTGGCCAATATCCCTCTAAACCTTTCTAATCCTTTTTCCTGTCTTTTAAATGCTGTTGCTGGACCTGCCTCAACTACCTCCTCTGGCAGCTCGTTCCATACACCCACCACCCTTTGTCTTCTTTCGTGTGGCGTGCACAGCCTAAAGTTGTTGGACAACTTGTTCTAATGGATCTTCCGTTTGTGCACGTCGAGTTGATTGCATTAGTCGAAACAGGGTGGACCACATGAAGGTTGCAATCTTCCACCCCACCATCCTTTGTGTAATAAAGTTACCCCTCAGGTACCTTTTAAATCTTCCCCCCCACCTATGTCCTCTGGTTCTCAATTCCCCATCTCTGGCAAAAGACTGTGCGTTGATCCGATCTATTCCTCTCATGAGTTTGTACATCTCTACATGTGATAAGTCTAGAGACAAGACAAGAGGGTTTTATATTCATACAAGACCAAGTAGGACCCATTGGGTCCCTGTCACAGGGGAGGGCTGGTCCCCCAACGCAACCCGTTCCCCCAACAAAATATTCCACCACTCACCCATAGACGCAAACTGTGCAGGGGTGGCTCATTTTGCCTTATCCCTTGCTGCCAGGGCTTAAAAAAAGAGTCCAATTGCATTTCCCCTGCCTCCCCCAGCACTCCCTCCCCCTCCTCTTCAGCCTCACTGTTTTTAGACTTTAAAAACTTGCTGGCAGGAATCAGTGTTTTGTGATTGCAATATTCTTGTGGGGAGTGCCAGCAAGGATGTGTATCCCATTGTGACGTCAAAGCTGAAACTGCCAGAGAGTAAATGGAAGGATTTTTTCTCAAACTGGATTTATGTAAATGTAAAAATGTGAATAACGTAAAATATAACATCAATCTGAACGAAACTTGATTAAAACAAAACACCACAAGACAATTGTGAGTCAGATGGTCCAAAAATTGTTGCGCTATCATTTACCTTTTTGGCATAGTTCAGGGCATCCCCTGACTCACAATCCCCTGACAGGAAACACAGTCAGGCAGACTCACAAACAAACACGATGAGAGTTTCAGTATTATACTAGACAAAGTGGGACCCGTTGGGTCCCATGTTCACACGGGAGAGCTGGTCTCCCAATGCAATATTCCACCTCTCAACCAATTCCAATATTGGTGGCCAGTGGAGGGGGGTGGGGGGGCTTTCTGGAACGCTAGTATGGGTATCGTGGGCTGAAGGGACTGGTTTCCAGAGGGCTAGTAAGGACATTGTGGGCCAAATGGATTCTTGGGGTGACAGCTCAGTCACTCAAGCCTGATATGCTGGCAGCTCACTCACGTCTGGTGGGCGAGCAGTTGACTCACGGCTATTCCTTGAAATTCCACTTCAAGCAGGGTGCAAGACCACCAAATTCAATTGCAGTTTCATACCACTTCAAGCAGGGTGCAAGGCCACCGAATTAAAGTGCAGTTTCATACCACTTCAAGCAGGGTGCAGGGCCACCAAACTCAAGTGGAGTTTCCTACCACTTCAAGCAGGGTGCAAGCCCACAAAACTCAAGTGCGGTTTCACGCCACTTCAAGCAGGGCGCAAGGCCGCCAAATTGAAGTGCTGTTTAATGAGATTTCAAGCAGGGTGCAAGACAACCAAATTGAACATCCCGCGGTCTAGGCATAAGCTCAGGGGCAACTGCGCCTTTGCAGTTGCAGCTCCTAGACTGTGGAACAGCATCCCTCTTCCCATCAGAACTGCCCCCTCCATCGACTCTTTTAAAACTCATCTTTACTCTCAAGCCTTTCTCGACGTCCTCTGATGGAGGGCTATATGTACAGTGGCTTGAAAAAGTTTTCATACCCTTTGAACTTTTCCACATTTTGTCACGTTACAACCACAAACGTAAATGTATTTTATTGGGATTTTATGTGATAGACCAACACAAAGCGGAGAGAGGCCAGGATAACGTGAGAAAGAGCGGCAAAGAGATCCATCAGAGTGTGTGGCCAAGGTGGTGTGGGCTCACATTCACAAGTTCAATACGTTATAAGAGTAGAATTAGGCCATTCGGCCCATCGAGTCTGCTCCGCCATTCAATCATGGCTGATCTCTGCCTCCTAATCCCATTTTCCTGCCTTCTCCCCATAACCCTCGACAACTGTTCTAATCAATAATTTGTCCATCTCTGCCTTAAAAATATCCACTGACCTGGCCTCCACAGCCCTCTGTGCCAATGAGTTCCACAGATTAACTACCCTCTGACTAAAGAAGTTCCACCGCACCTCCCTTCTAAAAGAGCGCCCTTTAATTCTGAATCTTGGATCTTGGATGATACTGGCTGCCTTTCTGAGGCAGTGCCTCCTATGAATGACCATACCCTGTATTAAAAAAAAAACATGCCCCCCAGATGCTTAGTAAATCTTTCCTCTCTCACCTTAAAACTTTCCCCCTGACTCGCCTACACTGGGTACAGACCCTGTCCATTCACCCTATCCTATCCCCGCTTGATTTTGTACACCTCTATAAGATCACCCCACAGCCTCGTGCACCTCAAGTAATAATATCCCAGCCTGCCCAATCTCTCCCTATATCTCAGGCCCTCGGGTCCTGGCAACATTCTCATCAATCTTCTCCACACTCGTTCCAGCTTAATGGCATCTTTCGTATAGCAGAGTAACCAAAACTGAACGCATTGCTACAAGAAACATATACAATTATAAAAGGACTGGACAAGCTAGATGCAGGAAAAATGTTCCCAATGTTCGGCGAGTCCAGAACCAGGGGCCACAGTATTAGAATAAAGGGGAGGCCATTTAAGACTGAGGTGGGAAAACACTTTTTCACCCAGAGAGTTGAGAATTTATGGAATTCTCTGCCACAGAGGGCAGTGGAGGCCAAGTCACTGGATGGATTTAAGAGAGAGTTAGATAGAGCTCTTGGGGCTAGTGGAGTCAAAGGATATGGGGAGAAGGCAGGCACGGGTTATTGATTGGGGACGATCAGCCATGATCACAATGAATGGCAGTGCGGGCTTGAAGGGCCGAATGGCCTCCTCCTGCACCTATTTTCTATGTTTCTATGTTTCTCAGTGTAGCTTCATCAATGTATTGTGTAACTAATCTTTCTATCTGAACTACTATCTACCTCATTAGTGACCCTTGGACTGTCTTTGGTCGGACTTTGCTGGCTTTACCTTGCATTACCTAAACGTGATTCCCTTATCATGTATCTGTACACTGTAAATGGCTCGACTGTAAACATGTATTAAGGTCATAAGGTCATTAGGAATTAAGGAGCAAATGTAGGATTAGACCATTCGGCCCATCAAGTCTCCTCCACCATTCATCGTGGCTGCTCGATCTCCCCCTCCTAACACCATTCTCCTGCCTTCTCCCCGTAACCTCTGACACCCGTACTGATCAACCTCCCTGCTGACTGGATAGCAAGCACAAAAGTCTTTTCACTGTACCTCGCAGGCACGTGCCCTCAGGGTAGGCAAGGTAGGCACTGCCTACCGTGACTAAAATTATAAAATGGTGATTATTAAATACAAATAGTTAGAATCGAGAGAATTAGGTTTATCCTAATGGATAAACATGAGCTTTTTGAACAAATATGGTCTCCCTTCACTGATTATATGAAGGGGTAGCTGGGCTCGGCATGGAAACTCAACAAGTACCCGGTGGTAAGATCAAATAAAAATGCTTAATCTGAGATTTATATACATGTCTCCATATATTATAATTAGAAATTGTTCCATTCATGGATAAGATGCATACTGTTTTTTTTTAATCTCCTTAAGTATAATAATTGTTTATTAGTTATATGTTTATTTATTTATTTTTAAATGTTTTTAATTTTATTTATTTTTTTATTTTTTTATTTTTTTATTTTTTTATTTCTTTATTTATTTATTTTTAATTTTTTTAATTTTTTTATTTTTTTATTTTTTTAATTTTTTTATTTTTTATTTTTTAATTTTAATTTTAATTTTTTTTTAATTTTTAATTTTTTAATTTTTTCTTTTTTTTATTTTTTTTATTTTATTTTTTTTATTTTTTTTAATTTGTTTAATTTTTAATTTTTTTTTTTTTTTCTAATTTTATTTATTTATTTTTTTTTTTAATTTTTTAATTTTTTAACTTTTTAATTTTTTAATTTTTTAATTTTTTATTTTTCTATTTATTTATTTATTTATTTATTTAATTGTTTCCCCTTCTAATCAAGTATAATCATATTCTTTAAATCACTCACTATTTTTTCTTTATACTTTTTTCTTTTTCACTTTTTCATATTATTAAAAAAAATTGAGGCCTATATACATGGCTTGGTAATATTTATATAATTTTGGAAAGATGTAATAAGTATATCTGAAAAAAATTATTATATTATTTGTAATATGTATGGCCTCTAATAAAAATATATTAAAAAAAATATCGAGAGATCGATCTCTCAGGTAGGCATAATTCTCCGTGCCTTTCATGCGCAGTGCATGTAACAGGCGAAAGTATGTGCAACTCACGTCGCGTCGACGCTGCTTCAAGCCGCCGATGACAACGGTCTATAGAGGCAGCTGAAATTCTGCCTTTGCACCCTGGGCTGCGTGCATGTGTTGTGCAGCAGCCTACTGCGCATGTGCAGTGCAAGTTTCATGGCGGGCTTTTCAAACAAGGATTGTCATTATCTTAAGGGTATTTTACGAAACAAAGAGAGAAGAATGGACAAACTGCAGTATAATGTGGATAAATGTGAGGTTATCCACTTCGGTGGCAAAAATAGGAAAGCAGACTTTTATCTAAATGGTGGCCGATTAGGAAAAGGGGAGATGCAGCGTGACCTGGGTGTCATGGTACACCAGTCATTGAAAGTAGGCATGCAGGTGCAGCAGGCAGTGAAGAAAGTAAATGGTATGTTAGCTTTCATAGCAAAAGGATTTGAGTATAGGAGCAGGGAGGTTCTACTTCAGTTGTATAGGGTCTTGGTGAGGCCACACCTGGAGTATTGCGTACAGTTCTGGTCTCCAAATCTGAGGAAGGACATTATTGCCATAGAGGGAGTGCAGCGAAGGTTCACCAGACTGATTCCTGGGATGTCAGGACTGTCTTATGAACAAAGACTGCATAGACTCGGTTTATACTCTCTAGAATTTAGGAGATTGAGAGGGAATCTTATAGAAACGTACAAAATTCTTAAGGGGTTGGACAGGCTAGATGCAGGAAGATTGTTCCCGATGTTGGGGAGGTCCAGGACAAGGGGTCACAGCTTAAGGATAAGGGGGAAATCCTTTAGGACCGAGATGAGAAGGACTTTTTTCACACAGAGAGTGGTGGGTCTCTGGAACTCTCTGCCACAGAGGGTAGTTGAGGCCAGTTCATTGGCTATATTTAAGAGGGAGTTAGATGTGGCCCTTGTGGCTAAAGGGGATCAGAGGGTATGGAGAGAAGGCAGGTACGGGATACTGAGTTGGATGATCAGCCATGATCATATTGAATGGCGGTGCAGGCTCGAAGGGCTGAATGGCCTACTCCTGCACCTAATTTCTATGTTTCTATGTTTCTAGGAGGTAGTTGAGGCTGGGACTATCCCAACGTTTCAGAAACAGTGGGACAGGCACATGGATATGGACCAAGCGCAGACAGGTGGGACTAGCGTAGCTGGGTCATTGTTGGCTGGTGTGAGCGAGTTGGGCCGAAGGGCCTGCTCCCGCACTGTGTCGCTCCGTGACTCCAGGGAATGCACTCTGCTTGTGACGGCGAGGGAAGCGGAGATGCTGGAGGTGCCGCAAAGTGTGGGCGAGAGCAGACCAAAGCCGACCACAAGGCCCGGGTAATGTGAACAGTAAACAGACTCGGGGCTGGAAGGGAGCCTGCACTCTGCAAAACCAGGCGGGGTGTGCCAACAGAAATAAGATACATCCACTAAATAAACTCGAGAAGTTGAGAAAGAATGTGTAGGAAAGAACTGCAGACGCAAGAGGTTTAAATGCAAGAGAGACTCAAAACGCTGGAGTAACTCAGCGGGACAGGCAGCATCTCTGGAGAGAAGGAATGGGTAACGTTTCGGGTCGAGACCCTTCCAGAACCAGGGGCCACAGTTTAAGAATAAGGGGTAAGCCATTTAGAACGGAGACGAGGAAAAACTTTTTCTCACAGGGAATAGTGAGTCTGTGGAATTCTCTGCCTCAGAGGGCGGTGGAGGCCGGTTCTCTGGATACTTTCAAGAGAGAGCTAGATAGGGCTCTTAAAAATAGCGGAGTCAGGGGATATGGGGAGAAGGCAGGAACGGGGTACTGATTGGGGATGATCTTGTGGCTTGAAGGGCCGAATGGTCTACTCCTGCACCTATTGTCTATTGTCTAAGGACTATCTGAGGTTAGAGAAGTCAATGTTCATACCGCTGGGGTGTAAGCTGCCCAAGCGAAATATGAGGGGCTGCTCCTCCAATATACGCTGGGCCTCATTCTACTTTCAAGAGAGAGCTAGATAGGGCTCTTAAAAATAGCAGAGTCAGGGGATATGGGGAGAAGGCAGGAACGGGGTACTGATTGGGGATGATCAGCCATTATCACATTGAATGGTGGTGCTGGCTCGAAGGGCCGAATGGCCTACTCCTGTACCTATTGTCTGTTGTCTATTGTCTATTCAGATAGAAGTTGTTTCGAACCGAAACGTCACCCATTCCTTCTCTCCAGAGATGCTGCCTGTCCCGCTGAGTTACTCCAGCATTTTGTGTCCGTCTTCAAGTTAAACAAGAATTTGAATCAGATATAGTTTTCGTTTTTTTAATTTAGTTTTGGAGATACAGCGCGGAATCAGGCCCTTCGGTCCGTCGAGTCCGCACCGACCAGCAATCCCCGCGCGTTAATAATATCACACACACACTAGGGACAATTTACATTTATACCAAGCCAATTAACCTATAAACCTGTACGTCTTTGGAGTGTGGGAGGAGACCGAAGATCTCGGAGAAAACCCACGCAGGTCACGGGGAGAACGTACAAACTCTGTACAGGTTCATTTCTGATCTGGGCAATTTGTGGAAACTAGTGGAACCATCTAGTGCATATGATCATGAGATGAATAGATCGGGTAGATTCACAGTCTCTTGCCCAGAGTAGGGGAATCGAGGACCAGAGGACATAGGTTTAAGGTGAAGGGGAAATGATTCAATAGGAATAGGAATCCCAATGTTTAAGAAACATTTAGACAGATACATGGATAGGGGGTACACAAAAAGCTGGAGAAACTCAGCGGGTGCAGCAGCATCTAAGGAGCGAAGGAGATAGGCGACGTTTCGGGTCGAGACCCTTCTTCAGATACATGGATAGGACAGGTTTGGTGGGTTATGGGCCAAGTGTAGATGGGACGTCTTGACGAATGTGAGCAAGTTGGGCCAAAGGGCCTGTTTCCACACTGCATCACTCTGTAACATCCTCTAAACTAACCTATAAACTATAGCTAATAATAAGGCCATTTAGAACGGAGATGAGGAAAAACCATTTTCAGCGAGAGAGTTGTGAATCTGCGGAAGAGCTGATTCTCTGGATGCTTTCAAGAGAGAGTTAGATAGAGCTCTTAAAGATAGCGGAGTCAGGGGATATGGGGAGAAGGCAGGAACGGGGTACTGATTGGGGATGATCGGCCATGATCACATTGAATGACGGTGCTGGTTTGAAGGGCCGAATGGCCTACTCCTGCACCTATTGTCTGTTGTGTAGGCCAACAGCGTGGATGGAGGGCAGTGCAACGGGGGAAAACAGCAGGAAGGGGGTACTGATTTTGGATGATCAGCCATGATCATATTGAATGGCTCGAAGGGCCTATTTTCTATGTTTCTCCCCGTGGTTGGGACCAGATTCCCCGGGCATGGCTCGCAGGAGGTGTTGTAACTCGACGTGTCAGGGTCGACTTCGAAGAATTGCACAGGCATCGACGTCACCTGCTCGGACCACTGAATAGTCCTCTTGTGAGCGGAGGGTACGACTCACAGCTCCCCTGCGCTGATGCTAGCTAAAGGGCCACAGAGCTATTTGTAGGTTTGTTGATGAAGGCGCGGGAGGTTGTAAACAAATAGTGTTGATTCCTGTTTGATTAAAGTCACGAAATTGTGCTGAAACTAAAAATAAAGTCCCGTCTGAAGAAGGGTCTCGACTCGAAACAGCCGCCCATATTTTTCATTTCGCCAGAGATGTTGACTGTCCCGCTGAGTTGCTCCAGCACTTTGTGTCTATCTTCGGTGTAAACCGGCATCCGCAGTTCCTTCCGACACACTATAAATAGAGCGTTAGTTGGACTTTAGACTTCAGAGACACGGCGTGTGAGCAAGCCCTTCGGCCCGCTGAGTCCATGCTGACCCTCAGCGATAACCCTCTATGCTAACACTTCCCGACACACTTGAGCCAATTAATATTCTCCATGTCTTTGGAAGCGGTGGCGCAGCAGTAGATTTGCTGCTTTGCAGCGCCTGACACCTGGGTTTGACCCTGACTATCAATGCTATCTGGACAGAGTTTTCCCGTGATCTCCATTAGTTTTCCCCAGGCGCTCCTGTTTCCTCCCGCACTCCAAAGACGTGCAGGTTTCTAGGTTAGTTGACCTCTGTGAAAATTGTAAATTGTCCCTAGTGTGTGTAGGATCGTGCTAGAGTACGGGGTGATCGCTGGTCGGCACGGACTCGATGGGTCGAAGGGCCTGTATCTGCACTGTATCTCTAGATCTAAAAATAAAGAAACCCGAGCACCCAGAGAAAACAGGAAGGCAGATTATTATCTAAATGGGGTCAAGCTGGGAAAGGGGGAAGTACAACGGGATCTGGGGGTCCTTGTTCATCAGTCAATGAAAGTAACCATGCAGGTACAGCAGGCAGTGAAGAAAGTGAATGGCATGTTGGCCTTTATAATGAGAGGAGTTGAATATAGGAGAAAGAGGTCCTTCTGCAGTTGCACAGTGCCCTAGTGAGACCACACCTGGAGTTTTGTGTTAGTTTTGGTTTCCAAAACATTCTTGCTATTGAGGGAGTGCAGCGTAGGTTCACAAGGTTAATTCCTGGAATGGTGGGACTGTCATATGCTGAGAGAATGGAGCGGCTGGGCTTGTACACTCTGGAATTTCGAAGGTTGAGAGGGGATCTTATTAAAACACATAAGATTATTAAGGGTGTGGACACGCTAGAGGTTGGTAACATGTTCCCAATGCTGGGGGAGTCCAGAACCAGGGGCCACGATTAAGGGTTTGGACACGCTAGAGGCAGGAAACATGGGGGAGTCCAGAACCAGGGGCCACAGTTTAAGAATGAGGGGTAAGCCATTTAGAACGGAGACGAGGAAACACTTTTTCACACTGAGAGTTGTGAGTCTGTGGAATTCTCTGCCTCAGAGGGCAGTGGAGGCCGGTTCTCTGGATACTTTCAAGAGAAAGTTTGATAGGGCTCTTAAAGATAGCGGAGTCAGGGGATATGGGGAGAAGGCAGGAACGGGGTACTGATTGGGGATGATCAGCCATGATCACATTGAATGGTGGTGCTGGCTCGAAGGGCCGAACGGCCTACTCCTGCACCTATTGTCTATTGTCTAAAGTATACTTCGTTGTCACCTTTACCCAACTAACTATTCTCCATTTTCCTTGAACCTTTTGATCTCTCGTTTTCACACCTCACCCTTCCATGTCTCCGTGTCTCCCTCTCCCCTGATTCTCAGGACTGAAGAATGGGGTCTCGACCCAAAACATCACCAATTCCTTCTCTCCAGAGATGCTGCCGGTCCCCGCTGAGTCGCTCCAGCGTTCTGTGTCTATCTGTGGCAACGGTTGCGGTCGTGGGCAGAGCTGCAGCCAAGCCAAGCCAAGCTGCAACGCATCACCAGTTGGAATGTTTTTGCTGCAGTGCATCTGTAAAAGTTGGTCAAATGCAGTCGGAGGCTTGTCGAACCTCCCTCGCCCTCTGAGGAAGTGGTGGCGTTGGTGGCCACCGCTTGCGTGTGGGTGGTCCACGAGGACTGGTCGATGGTATTTGTGTCTGGGACCCTGAAGCCCTCGACCAGTTCCGCTTCACGTTGACCATAATGACACTGGCCGGACCTCGTTAACCATTGATGTTGACGCTGGCAGGACCTCGTACTGGAAGGTCATGGAGTCACAGAGTGATGCAGCGTGGAAACAGGCCCTTCGTCCCAACTTGCCCATGCCGCCCAAACTAGTTTCCTGGGGATCAAGAACTATCTCCTTCACACAGCTAACGTTGAGGCAGGAACGGGGTACTGATTGTGGATGATCAGCCATGATCACATTGAACGGTGGTGCTGGCTCGAAGGGCCGAACGGCCTCCTCCTGCACCTATTGTTTATTGTCTAAAGTATACTTCGAAGTATGACAATAAACTCTTTTGACTTCGACTTTTGACTTGAGGGGGAGGTTGTTAGCCTGACACTGTAGCGGACACGGAGCGGTCCGTTAAAGAACGAGGCAGACACGGAGCTTGTCCGAAATTATTGTTCTTTAATGTTGCGCTGATTCTCCTCACTCACTAACCCTTGAATACTCCCCAGGGGCACCCGTGACCACACCGTGACCCCAACCTCACGTCACCAGGACTTATGATCCCCCCCCCCAAAGAGCTGAAGGTTATGTACAATGCGTGGCCCACCACCCCGTGTCGCCACATTAATCCCCCCCCCCCCCCCCAGAACCGGAGGCACAAAAACAGACGTGCAACACCATAATCACTAACTTCAACTAGCGCAGCGCTAAATAAACATTCAGTTGCAAACCCCCGTGACTTGAAGCAGCTCTCATCTTCTCCCCCTTCCAAAATAGTGGAGACTTTATCACCTTATACAGTTAGAGAGAGCTCTAGGGGCCAGTGGGTTCAGGGGATATGGGGAGAAGGCAGGCACGATTTATTGATTGAGGACGATCAGCCATATAACCATATAACCATATAACAATTACAGCACGGAAACAGGCCTTCTCGGCCCTTCGGAGATTGAGAGGGGATCTTATAGAAACTTACAAAATTCTTGAGGGGTTGGACAGGCTAGATGTAGGATTTGAGTATAGGAGCAGGGAGGTTCTACTTCAGTTGTATAGGGTCTTGGTGAGACCACACCTGGAGTATTGTGTACAGTTCTGGTCTCCAAATCTGAGGAAGGACATTATTGCCATAGAGGGAGTGCAGAGAAGGTTCACCAGACTGATTCCTGGGATGTCAGGACTGTCTTATGAACAAAGACTGGATAGACTCGGTTTATACTCTCTAGAATTTAGGAGATTGAGAGGGGATCTTATAGAAACTTACAAAATTCTTAAGGGGTTGGACAGGCTAGATGCAGGAAGATTGTTCCCGATGTTGGGGAGGTCCAGGACAAGGGGTCACAGCTTAAGGATAAGGGGGAAATCCTTTAGGACCGAGATAAGCAGGACTTTTTTCACACAGAGAGTGGTGGGTCTCTGGAACTCTCTGCCACAGAGGGTAGTTGGGGCCAGTTCATTGATTATATTTAAGAGGGAGTTAGATGTGGCCCTTGTGGCTAAAGGGATCAGAGGGTATGGAGAGAAGGCAGGTATGGGATACTAAGTTGGATGATCAGCCATGATCATATTGAATGGCGGTGCAGGCTCGAAGGGCCGAGTGGCCTACTCCCGCACCTAATTTCTATGTTTCTATGTTTCTATTTTAAAGACCTCAATCAAGTCCCCCCTTAACCTTCTGCGCTGCAAAGAATAAAGACCTAACAATGAATGGCGGTGCTCACTCGAAGGGCCGAATGGCCTCCTCCTGCGCCTATTTTCTATGTTTCTATGTTTCTATGGAGAGTAGCGAGAATTCTTGAGCCGTCGGTGGGTGGCCAGGAGGTCCTAGTGGGTTGCCAGCTGGTTGAAGGTTCTTGTAGGTTGTAGCCGGTGCTGACCGGTGAATTTCATTGGCTCATTGGGAAAGGTAAGCAGTAGTTTTCTGAACCAAGGATAACCGACCGGTAATGTTAAATGTCCGCCGTGCTTATGTATCTCTGGCTTCTTAAAAAGTTGTCTCCTCTTCTTCTCCCCCCCCCTTTTTAAAGGACTTAAGGGCCTGTCCTACCAACATCCGAGTCCATGCGATGAGCCGATCAAACTAGAAGCGGGGGCCGCGCGGAGGTCGGGTGATCCCCTTTACAGAGCCGTTCCCACCAGCATGCACCTGCATGCGGCAAGCGCGACCAAACCGGCAGTAGAGGCCGCGTGGAGGTCGGGTGAGTGGCGCAACGCGGCGCAAAGTAAGGCGAACTTGGAGCGAAGTCTTAAAGGTAAGTTCGCCGGTACAGAGAGGGGCACACAGAGAGGGGCACACAGAGAGGGTCACAGAGGCACACAGAGCCACACACATAGAGGGTCACAGATCCACACACATCGAGGGTCACGGAGGCACGATGTCGGGGCGGTGTGTAATGCGTCGAGGCGACTGCGAGCCGACAAGCCGTTGCCGCGCGGAATTTTTGAACATGGTCAGTTTTTCAGAGCCCCGCGCGATGTTGGTACGATCTCCGCACAATTCCGCACTGCTCCGGCGATCGAAGTGGGACCGGCCCCTGCGGCGCCGGACGGCTCAAGCGACCACATTAGGTCGCGCTCATCGCATAGAGTTGCATGCTGGTGGGACAGGCCCTTTACCGTACATTCCTGTTCATCACAGTGTGCGTCTGTTTCACCTTGGCTTTGCACCGTGTTCATTTTTTAGACAGCGCTCCCCCACTTGCCCTGTCCCCCGCCTGCATCATGGGCTGGTGAAGGAAGGTTTGTGTGTGTGTGTGTTCCACTCTGACAGTCGCCGTTTCAGTTGCCGGTTTTTCAGGCGACTGCTGGCAACTTGACAGCCGCCGGAGTGGGACTGGCACATAAAACTGTGGCCCCTGGTTCTGGATGGCCTCTGTTGTTCTGGCAAAATGGATAATCCAGCAAGGAGCTGGAACCAAGGATGCCAGAATATCGGTGGTGGTTCCACATCTTGGAAACAGAACCTTCGAGAGGCTAGAGATGTCCACGAACACTCCATCCAACTGGTCTACCCAGGTTCTGAGGACGTGGCCAGAGACTCCATGGCCTCATCCTCAATGGAATTTAGAAAGATGAGAGGGGATCTTATAGAAACATATAAAATCCTCAAAGTATTGGACAGGCTAGATGCAGGAAAAATGTTCCCCGTGTGTTGGGGGAGTCCAGAACCAGGGGTCACAGTTTAAGAATAAGGGGTAGGCCATTTAGGACTGTGCTGCACCTGTTGATCAGAGCCTGGCTCTACTGTGGAATGTAATTAGGAATGTAATGTAGCTTAACCTTATTCACAGCTGATACAATTTAAAGCATAAATAATGCATTCAAGTGTAAGGTAAAAGATTCGCTACAGTATGCACCAGATTGCACAATTTCAAGCTGAAAATTCCAAAAGCTCCGTAGCAATAGGAGGGGGTACACCCCCCTCCCACACTCTAACACCCCCCACCCACCCACCCACCGAGTCCTTGCTGGCCAGCGATCGCCCATATACAACAATCCAATTAACCTACAAACCTGCACGTCTTTAGAGAGTGGGAGGAAACCGGAGCACCGGGGGAAAATCCACGCGGTCACAGGGAGTACGTACAAACTCCGTACAGACAACATCCGTATTCAGGGTCCCTGGCGCTGTGAGGCAGCAACTCTACCGCTGTGCCACCGTGCCACCCCAGAAGATTATTAATCATACATTCACTGCTCAATTTCAGTAGTGACTATGCGTATGAATATGTAGTGGACGATATTAATATTAATTATACCTATTTATCATTGGTTTAATGTTTTTTTTCAATAAAAAGTAATTTAGCACCATCGCTCTAAACCCTCGTCAGCACAGTTTTTAAATGGGTAAAGATTCTTGTGAAATGAAGATTAAAAAATTGCAAATGAGACAAATTAAGATTGAAAAAAACTGTTAATAGACAATGGACAATAGGTGCAGGAGTAGGCCATTCGGCCCTTCGAGCGTCAGCCACCGACCGTCAACCGTCACTCACCGACCGGAAAGGCGTGATTTAGAAGATGGCCGGACACGAGGAGGAGGAGAAGCCCTACGAGCCAGCACCGCCATTCAATGTGATCATCCCTGACCAGTACCCCGTTCCTGCCTTCTCCCCGTATCCCCTGACTCCGCTATCTTTAATATGGCGGCACAGTGGCGCAGCGGGTAGAGCCACTGCCTTACAGCGCCAGAGACCCAGGTTCAATCCTGACTTATAACCATATAACCATATAACAATTACAGCACGGAAACAGGCCATCTCGGCCCTTCAAGTCCGTGCCGAACAACTTTTTTCCCTTAGTCCCACCTGCCTGCACTCATACCATAACCCTCCATACCCTTCTCATTCATATGCCTATCCAATTTATTTTTAAATGATACCAACGAACCTGCCGCCACCACTTCCACTGGAAGCTCATTCCACACCGCTACCACTCTCTGAGTAAAGAAGTTCCCCCTCATGTTACCCCTAAACCTCTGTCCCTTAATTCTAAAGTCATGTCCTCTTGTTTGAATCTTCCCTATTCTCAAAGGGAAAAGCTTGTCCACATTAACTCTGTCTATCCCTCTCATCATTTTAAAGACCTCTATCAAGTCCCCCCTTAACCTTCTGCGCTCCAGAGAATAAAGACCTAACTTATTCAATCTATCTCTGTAACTTAGCTGTTGAAACCCAGGCAACATTCTAGTAAATCTCCTCTGTACCCTCTCTATTTTGTTGACATCCTTCCTATAATTGGGCGACCAAAATTGTACACCATACTCCAGATTTGGTCTCACCAACGTCTTGTACAATTTTAACATTACATCCCAGCTTCTATACTCAATGCTCTGATTTATAAAGGCTAGCATACCAAAAGCTTTCTTTACCACCCTATCTATATGAGATTCTACCTTCAAGGAACTATGCACGGTTATTCCCAGATCCCTCTGTTCAACTGTATTCTTCAATTCCCTACCGTTTACCATGTACGTCCTATTTTGATTTGTCCTGCCAAGGTGTAGCACCTCACATTTATCAGCATTAAACTCCATCTGCCATCTTTCAGCCCATTTTTCCAACTGGCCTAAATCACTCTGTAGACTTTGGAAATCCTCTTCATTATCCACAACACCCCTATCTTGGTATCATCTGCATACTTACTAATCCAATTTACCACCCCTTCATCCAGATCATTGATGTACATGACAAACAACAAAGGACCCAAAACAGATCCCTGAGGCACCCCACTAGTCACCTGCCTCCAACCCGACAAACAGCCATCCACCATTACCCTCTGGCTTCTCCCATTCAGCCACTGTTGAATCCATCTTGCTATTCCTGCATTTATACCCAACGACTTCAGCTTCTTCACACAGAATGATCAGCTATCAACGCAAGGTCCAATGCAAATGCCAGTTCCAATTCAGCCAAGTCCATTTGGTTGGCACGCTGGCGCAGTGGTAGAGGTGGCGCCTTACACCGCCAAGGCCCAGGTTCTTACAGCACCAGAGACGGGGGGGGGGGGGGCGGGGGGGGGGGCTATAGGGAGAAGGCAGGAGAATGAGATTGAAAGAGAAAGATAGATCAGCCATGATTGAATGGCTGGAGTAGACTTGGAGTCACAGAGTGATACAGTGTGGAAACTGGCCCCTCGGCCCAACTCGCCCAACAATGTCCCAGCTACACTAGTCCCACCTGCCAGCATTGGATCCATATCCCGCCATTCGCTCATTGTGTCCAGAGTCATAGAGTGATACCGTTTGGAAACAGGCCCCTCGACCCAACTTATCAACATGTCCCAGCTACACTAGTCCCACCTGCCCGCGTTTGGTCCATATCCCTCCCAAGCTGTCCTATCCATGTACCTGTCTAACAGCTTCTTAAATGTTGGGATAGTCCCAGCCTCAACTACCTCCTCTGGCAGCTTGTTCCATGCACCCACCACCCTTTGTGTGAAAAAGTTGCCACTCAGATTACTATTAAATCTTTTCCCCTTCACCTTGAACCTATGTCCTCTGTTCCTCGATTCCCCTACTCTGGGCAAGAGACTCTGTGTATCTACCCGATCTATCCCACTCATGATTTTATGCACCTCTATAGATCACCCCTCATTCTCCTGTGCTCCAGGGGATAGTCCCAGCCTACTCAACCTCTCCCTTTTGCTCAGACCCTCTAGTCCTGGCAACATCCTCGAAAATCTACTCTGTACCCATTCCAGCTCGACAACATTGATGGTCTGAATGGCCCAATTCTGCTCCTATCGCTTATGAACTTATGAGGATCCGGGTTCAATCCCGACCACGGATGCTGTCTGTATGTGAAGAGAAAAAGGTTAGTTAAAACAAATGTAGGTCCCTTGCAGTCAGAAACTGGTGAATTGATCATGGAGAACAAGGACAAGGCATACCAATTGAATAACTACTTTGGTTCTGTCTTCCCAAAGGAAGACATAAATAATCTGCTGGATCAGGGGTCAAATGAGATGGAGGAACTGAGTGAAATCAAGGTTAGCCGGGAAGTGGGGTTAAATTGAATGGATTTAAGGCCAATAAATCCCCAGGGCCAGATAGTCTGCATCCCAGAGTACTCAAGGAGGTAGCCACAGAAATAGTGGATGCATTAGTGATAATTTTTCAAAACTCTTTAGATTCTGGAGTAGTTCCTGAGGATTGGAGGATAGCTAATGTAACCCCATTTTTTAAAAAGGGAGGGAGAGAGAAAACGGGGAATTACAGACCAATTAGTCTAACATCGGTAGTGGGGAAACTGCTAGCATCAGTTATTAAAGATGGGACAGCAGCACATTTGGAAAGCGGTGAAATCATTGGACAAAGTCAGCATGGATTTATGAAAGGTAAATCATGTCGGACGAATTTTATAGAATTTTTTGAGGATGTAATTTGTGGAGTGGATAATGGAGAACCTGTGGATGTGTTATATCTGGACTTTCAGAAGGCTTTCGACAAGGTCCCACATAAGAGATTAGTATATAAACTTAAAGCACACGGTATTGGGGGTTCAGTATTGATGTGGATAGAGAACTGGCTGGCAGACAGGAAGCAAAGAGTAGGAGTAAACGGGTCCTTTTCAGAATGGCAGGCAGTGACTAGTGGGGTGCCGCAAGGCTCAGTGCTGGGACCCCAGCTATTTACAATATATATTAATGATCTGGATGAGGGAATTGAAGGCAACATCTCCAAGTTGGCGGATGACACAAAAATGGAGGGCAGTGTTAGCTGTGAGGAGGATGATAGGAGGCAGCAGGGTGATTTGGATAGGCTGGGTGAGTGGGCAAATGCATGGCAGATGCAGTATAATGTGGATAAATGTGAGGTTATCCGCTTTGGCGGCAAAAACAGGAGGGTAGATTATTATCTGAATGGTGGCAGATTAGGAAAGGGGGAGATGCAACGAGACCTGGGTGTCATGGTACACCAGTCATTGAAAGTAGGCATGCAGGTGCAGCAGGCTGTGAAGAAAGCAAATGGTATGTTAGCATTCATAGCAAAAGGATTTGAGTACAAGAGCAGGGAGGTTCTATTGCAGTTGTACAGGGTCGCGATGAGGCCACACCTGGAGTATTGCGTACAGTTTTGGTCTCCTAATTTGAGGAAAGACATTCTTGCCATAGAGGGAGTACAGAGAAGGTTCACCAGTCTGATTCCTGGGATGACAGGACTTCCATATGAAGAAAGACTGGATAGACTCGGCTTGTACTCGCTGGAATTTAGAAGATTGAGGGGGGATCTTATAGAGGCTTACAAAATTCTTAAGGGGTTGGACAGGCTAGATGCAGGAAGATTGTTCCCGATGTTGGGGAACTCCAGAACAAGGGGCCACAGTTTAAGGATAATGGGGAAGTCTTTTAGGACCGAGATTTTCACACAGCGTGGTGAGTCTGTGGAATTATCTGCCACAGAAGGTAGTTGAGGCCAGTTCATTGGTTATATTTAAGAGGGAGCTAGATGTGGCCCTTGTGGCTAAAGGGATCAGGGGGTATGGAGAGAAGGCAGGTACAGGATACTGAGTTGGATGATCAGCCATGATCATATTGAATGGCGGTGCAGGCTCGAAGGGCCGAATGGCCTACTCCTGCGCCTTTTTTTTATGATTCTATTTGTACATTCTCCCTGTGACCTGCTTGGGTGCACCAGTACCCCATTCCTGCCTTCTCCCCCATATCCCCTGTCTCCGCTATCTTTAAGAGCCCTATCTAGCTCTCTCTTGAAAGTATCCAGAGAACTGGCCAACACAGCCCTTTGAGGCAGAGAATTCCACAGACACACAACTCTCTGTGAAGATAAGTGTTTCCTCGTCTCCGCTCTAAATGGCTTACCCCTTATTCTTAAACTGTGGCCCCTGGTTCTGGACTCCCCCAACATCGGGAACATGTTTCCTGCCTCTAGCGTGTCCAAACCCTTAATGATCTTATATGTTTCAATAAGATCCCTTCTCATCCTTCTAAACTCCAGAGTGTACAAGCCCAGCCACTCCATTCTCTCAGCATATGACAGTCCCGCCACCCCGGGAATTAATCTTGTAAACCTACGCTGCACTCCCTCAATAGCAAGAATGTCCTTCCTCAAATTAGGGGACCAAAACTATACACAATACTCCAGGTGTGGTCTCACTAGGGCCCTGTACAACAGCAGATGGACCCCTTTGCTGTGTGTAGGGTAGTGTAAAGGGCCTGTCCCACCAGCATGCAACTCTATGCGATGAACGCGATCAAACTAGAAGCGGGGGCCGCGCGGAGGTCGGGTGATCCCCTGTACAGGGCCGTTCCCACCAGCATGCGCCTGCATGCGGCAAGCGCAACCAAACCGGCAGCGAGGGCCGCGCGGAGGTCGGGTGAGTGGTGCAACGGGGCGCAAAGTGAGGCGAACTTGGAGCGAAGTCTTAAAGGTAAGTTTGCCAGGACAGAGAGGGGCACACAGAGAGGGGCACGGAGGCACACACACACACAGAGGGCCACGGAGCCACACACAGAGAGGGTCATGGAGGCACTTACAAATAGGTTCATGGAGGCACGATGTCGAGACGGTGTGTAAATGTCGAGGCGACTGCGATCCGACAAGCCGTTGCCGCGCGGGATTTTTGGACATAGTCGGTTTTTCGGAGCCCCGTGTGGTGTCGGGACGAACTCGGGACGAACTCCGCACAATTCCACACGGCTCCGGCGATCGAAGTGGGACCGGCCCCGCGACGCCGGACGGCTCAAGCAACCACGTTAGGTCGCGCTAATCGCATAGAGTTGCATGCTGGTGGGACAGGCCCTTAAGTGTGCGGGGATCGGTGGTCGGCGCGGACTCGGTGGACCGACGGGCCTGTTACTGTGCTGTGTCTAAAGTCGAAAAGTGAAGTCTAAAGTCAAAAGTACTTGTCCCACGGTACGTGTTCATTCCACGAGCTCTCCCGAGTTGAAAAAAAAATCAAACTCGTGGTAAGCACGGAAAATGAACGTAGCGGGTACGTCAGAGCTCGGGGACGTCTCTTAGCGGCTCGTAACGCTAACGGCCGGTACCCGGGAAGACTCGCTAATGGCAGGTAAGCACGGGAAGACTGGTGAAGATTTTTCAACACATTGAAAAATGTCAACGAGAGCCCCGAGTACCGACGAGCGGCCATTACCGTAAATCTCCGAGTTCGAATCAGGGCAAACTCGGGGAGAGAGAGCTCTTGGAATGAACTCGTACCGTGGGACAGGGGCTTTACTTTGCAGTCTGCTTTACTTTAGCTGCTCAGAGTAATTTGACAATTTATTCATCGTGAAAATCCACCTGCAACACTTCTATTCTATTCATGAGTGGGATTCATCCAGTTCCCTTTTATGGCCATCATTCTCCCTTCCACTTGTCACCTCGTCGTAAAGTTACTAGTCCGAAGCAAATTTCATCTTGTTAAAAGAACTGCTGTTCTCCATGTGACTAACAAAATTTGAACACAGTGCAGTCTTACAACCTTGTTGAGGGCCATTAATCACTGGCTCTCCCTCTCTCTCTCCAAAAGAGAGGGTATTTTATTGTCTATCATCACAACTAGTTTCCGCAGCTTTTCAGTTTAATTTCGAGACACAACGTGGAACCAGGCCCTTCTGCCTTTTATTTTAAGACAAGTCCGAATGCAATCAAACCGCCGGTCACGGTGGCGCAGCGGTAGAGTAGCGGCCTCTCAGCGCCAGATTCCCGGGTTCGATCCCGACTACGGGTGCTGTCTGGACGGATTTTGTACGTTATTCCCGTGACCTGCTTGGGGTTTCTCCGAGATCTTCGGTTTCCTCCCACACTCCAAAGACGTGCAGGTTTGTAGGTTAATTGGCTTGGTATAAGTATAGATTGTCCCTAGTGCGTGTAGGGTAGTGTTAATGTGCGGGGATCGCTGGTCCGCACGGGCTCGGTGGGCCGAAGGGCCTGAATCTGCGCTGTATCGCTAAACTAAATGAAACTAAAATGAGGTCGTAAGGTCATAAGTGATAGTAGTAGAATTAGGCCATTCGGCCCATCATGTCTACACTGCCATTCAATCATGGCTGATCTATCTCTCCCTCCTAACCCCATTCTCCTGCCTTCTCCCCATAACCACCAACTAATCAAAAATCTATCTCTGCCTTTGAAGCATCCACTGACTTGGCCTCCACAGCCTTCTGTAGCAAAGAATTCCACAGATTCACCACCCTCTGACTAAATACATTTCTCCTCATCTCCTTATTAAAAGAACATCCTTTAATTCTGAGGCTGTGACCTCCAGTCCTAGACTTTCCCACCAGTGGAAACATCCCCTCCACATCCACTCTAACCAAGCCTGAAATATTTGTGTCCACTTTTTTAGTGTCATTTCACCATTCGTCTCCAAAGATACATGCATGCGGGAGAGGTTGGGCAAACCTGGATTGTTTTCCCAAGAGCGTCAGAGGTTGAGGGGGGGCCCGATAGGTGCATACAACATTTTGAGTGGGCAGAGACATGGTAGACAGTCAGAACCTTTTCCCTAATGTGCAAATATCAAATCCTACAGGCCGCAGCTACCAGAGGTGAGAGGTGGAAATCTTAATGGACATGCACGGGGCAAGTTTTTACACAGAGTGTGTAGGTATGTTACAAAACTTACCTTTAGCGGTGCTGCAGTTCTGCCGCTGGCCGTGTGCGCGACTTTAGCGCCTTTAAGGGGGGGCGGGGTTGCAATGCCGTTTTCCCCTTGCAATCCGGAGCTTTATTTTCTCGGAGTGCGATCTATTTTTGGAGATTCGTTCCGACTGCCGGTAAGTCCGTTTTTTTTTATAAATCGCCCGACTATTTAATCGCTGCAGTAAAATAAAAATTAGCTCCCAATGCCGTGAACGCCGACAACGGGGCAGATTTTACGTAGGGGACAGGTAAGTGAAAGCTGTTTATTTTTACATATAAACTTGTTTTTTTAGGGGACTTTAATCAATATTTCATGTTGCGAAACAGTGATTTAGCCCCCATACGAACCGGCAGAAAATTTCCTGCCGATATTGGGTTTAAATTCACCGCAACCGCAACGTTCCAATGCATCGCCTTCCATAAAATCCCACTCGCAAGCTGTTTAAAATGCCCATTAATTTACAGGCATTAAACACTGAATTCCTTCAATTTGGCCCATAAATTAATGACAATTAGATTTAAAAATCATGTTTTATTGTGAATTATTGTGTGACTGTTAATTGGACACTTAGGCTTTAAATTTGTTTTTTAAATTTTGTCTTAAGAAATGGATAGATGTTTAGATCTAGTAATTGAATTTTGTAATTGGCTACAATTGGGTAACTAACTAATTATATGCTTTAATTTCAGGTCATCCAAGTAAGATTGTTTCATATTTGTTTCAGAATACTTCAATCTATAATAACTGAAAATGTCTTTAAGTTCTCTTAAATTTTAAGGCAGTTATGGGCTTTTGACTGTCCTTGATCACAACTTTTGTGACAAGTCAATAGAAAAGCAATAGGAAGCAAGTTGCTAATTTCCGAGTATGAAAATGGCTCTAACTTTTTTAATACTGAAGATATGAAAGTGAATTAGGTGTCAAATTAAACTTATTTTTATGCTTTATCTGATGGGATAAGTTGCAGACTTGATTTTTTAAATCTCAAAATTTTGTAACATTGCTAGTGTGTGCTGAGTGCTAGAACACGCTACCAGAGGTGGTGGTGGAGGCAGATACGACAGTAGCACCTAAGAGGCTTTTAAGTCACCTCAGTTCACCTGCACCTCCTCCAACCTCATCTACTGCATCCGCTGCTCTAGGTGTCAGCTGCTCTACATCGGTGAGACCAAGCGCAGGCTTGGCGATCGCTTCACCCAACACCTCCGCTCGGTCCGCAATAACCAACCTGATCTCCCGGTGGCTCAGCACTTCAACTCCCCCTCCCATTCCCAATCCGACCTTTCTGTCCTGGGCCTCCTCCATGGCCAGAGTGAGTCCCACCGCAAATTGGAAGAGCAGCACCTCATATTCCGCTTGGGCAGTTTACACCCCAGCGGTATGAACATTGACTTCTCCAATTTCAGGTAGTCCCTGCTTTCTCCCTCCTTCCCCTCCCCTCCCCAGCTCTCCACCTCTTCCTCTCTTCTTCCCTCCCCCACATCAGTCTGAAGAAGGGTCTCGACCCAAAACGTCACCTATTCCCTTCGCTCCATAGATGCTGCCTCACCCGCTGAGTTTCTCCAGCATTTCTATCTACAAGCGCATGAGATAACTTGGCACCATATTCAGCACAAACATTGTGGGCCGAAGGGCCTGTTCTTGTCCTATACTGTTCTATGTTCCATGTTCAATATTCTATGTTCACAGTTCAAAGATATTAAAATGAATGGAGAGAAAACTCTGACCAGATTAATAACATTCTCAAGTCATTAGGTATTTATAAAGCGGAGATTGTCCGATTCTTGAATAGTACGGGTGTCAAAGGTTTTGGGGAGGTGGCTGGAGAATGGGGTTGAGAGGGAGAAATAGATCAGCCATGATTGAAAGGCGGAGTGGACTTGATGGGCCGAATGGCCTTTATCTGCTCCTATAACATGAACCTATGAATGAATAAAGATGATCCTATGTGATCTGCACTGGTTCAAAGTGGGGAT
>OY740784.1:120706223-120740949 GCA_963514005.1 Raja brachyura
CTGAGGATTTTTCCAATTGATGTAAAATAAAAAAGTTATGAGCGTTTAAAAAATCTTGAGATCAGCTGATTGGTCCTCTTGCCTGTCAATCACCACGATAAAGGTAATGCCCCTTCCGGGGGGGGGGGGGGGGGGGGGGCAGGACTATAAAACACTGAATGCCTGGATGTGAGTCAGTCACTCGAAAGATCTCAAGGGAGATTGCAAGCTGTAAATTAACTGAACTGTGAGTCTGCAATGTACTTGCAATAAATGATTTGTCAGCCCTTAATGACAATGCAATGAGTTATTTAGCAATTTGGGTGGCCTGCACTCTGCTTGAAATAGAAACAAAGAAACATAGAAATTAGGTGCAGGAGTAGGCCATTCGGGCCCTTCGAGCCTGCACCGCCATTCAATATAATCATGGCTGATCATCCAACTCAGTATCCCGTACCTGCCTTCTCTCCATACCCCCTGATCCCTTTAGCCACAAGAGCCACATCTAACTCCCTCTTAAATATAGCCAATTAACTGGCCTCAACTATCTTTTGTGGCAGAGAGTTCCAGAGATTCACCACTCTCTGTGTGAAAAATGTTTTCCTCATCTTGGTCCTTAATGAATTCCCCCTTATCCTTAGACTGTGACCCTTTGTACTGGATCTCCCCAACATCAGGAACAATCTTCCTGCATCTAGCCTGTCCAACCCCTTAAGAATTTTGTAAGTTTCTATAAGATCCCCCCTCAGTCTTCTAAATTCTAGCGAGTATAAGCCGAGTCTATCCAGTCTTTCCTCATATGAAAGTCCTGACATCCCAGCAATCAGTCTGGTGAATCTTCTCTGTACCCCCTCTATGGCAAGAATGTCTTTCCTCAGATTTGGAGACCAAAACTGTACGCAATACTCCAGGTGTGGTCTCACCAAAACCCTGTACAACTGCAGTAGAACCTCCCTGCTCCTATACTCAAATCCTTTCGCTATGAATGCTAACATACCATTTGCTTTCTTCACTGCCTGCTGCACCTGCATGCCTACTTTCTTTTTTTTACACTTTAGTCTTTATTGCTTTTATGCATACACAAATAAAACACAACTATAACAATGAAACACACAACAATGCAGTGAAATGTACAACAGTGCAGCGGGGGGTTCAGTTTACAATTAATGATGCAGTATACAGAACTATTTTCATATTAAAACATTTTCCAGTAACTCACATTATTGTCAATAAAATTATACAGTGTTGATGTCTTTATTTCTATACCTAATCCATTTTTCCCATTTTCTATTAAACCCGTCCTCTTTCACTACTAGAGAATATGTCATTTTCGCCATGACAAATATTTCCTGTACTATGTCTAACCATTGCCTAAGTCAGGGTGTGTCCGCTCCAAGCCAGTTTCTTGTAATGGCCTTTCTGCCAGCTGTGAGTAGGATTTTAACCAAGTAATGGGCTTCCTTCAGCACCACTGTAGTTATATTACCCAGGTATAAAATTCTTGAACACTTCTTGGAGACTGTATATCCTAATACCTCAGTTAATTCTGAATTCACTCTGCATGCCTACTTTCAATGACTGGTGTACCATGACACCCAGGTCTCGTTGCATCTCCCCTTTTCCTAATCTGCCACCATTCAGATAACCATATAACCATATAACAATTACAGCACGGAAACAGGCCATCTCGGCCCTTCAAGTCCGTGCCGAACAACTTTTTTCCCTTAGTCCCACCTGCCTGCACTCATACCATAACCCTCCATACCCTTCTCATCCATATGCCTATCCAATTTATTTTTAAATGATACCAACGAACCTGCCGCCACCACTTCCACTGGAAGCTCATTCCACACCGCTACCACTCTCTGAGTAAAGAAGTTCCCCCTCATGTTACCCCTAAACCTCTGTCCCTTAATTCTAAAGTCATGTCCTCTTGTTTGAATCTTCCCTATTCTCAAAGGGAAAAGCTTGTCCACATTAACTCTGTCTATCCCTCTCATCATTTTAAAGACCTCTATCAAGTCACCCCTTAACCTTCTGTGCTCCAGAGAATAAAGACCTAACTTATTCAACCTATCTCTGTAACTTAGCTGTTGAAACCCAGGCAACATTCTAGTAAATCTCCTCTGTACCCTCTCTATTTTGTTGACATCCTTCCTATAATTGGGCAACCAAAATTGTACACCATACTCCAGATTTGGTCTCACCAACGTCTTGTACAATTTTAACATTACATCCCAGCTTCTATACTCAATGCTCTGATTTATAAAGGCTAGCATACCAAAAGCTTTCTTTACCACCCTATCTATATGAGATTCTACCTTCAAGGAACTATGCACGGTTATTCCCAGATCCCTCTGTTCAACTGTATTCTTCAATTCCCTACCGTTTACCATGTACGTCCTATTTTGATTTGTCCTGCCAAGGTGTAGCACCTCACATTTATCAGCATTAAACTCCATCTGCCATCTTTCAGCCCATTTTTCCAACTGGCCTAAATCACTCTGTAGACTTTGGAAATCCTCTTCATTATCCACAACACCCCCTATCTTGGTATCATCTGCATACTTACTAATCCAATTTACCACCCCTTCATCCAGATCATTGATGTACATGACAAACAACAAAGGACCCAACACAGATCCCTGAGGCACCCCACTAGTCACCTGCCTCCAACCCGACAAACAGCCATCCACCATTACCCTCTGGCTTCTCCCATTCAGCCACTGTTGAATCCATCTTGCTATTCCTGCATTTATACCCAACAGTTGAACCTTCTTAACCAACCTTCCATGAGGAACCTTGTCAAAGGCCTTACTGAAGTCCATATAGACAACATCCACTGCTTTACCCTCGTCAATTTCCCTAGTAACCTCTTCAAAAAATTCAAGAAGATTAGTCAAACATGACCTTCCAGGCATAAATCCATGTTGACTGTTCCTAATTAGACCCTCTTTATCCAGATACTTATATATATTATCTCTAAGTATCTTTTCCATTAATTTGCCCACCACTGAAGTCAAACTAACCGGTCTATAATTGCTAGGTTTACTTTTAGAACCCTTTTTAAACAATGGAACAACATGCGCTGTACGCCAATCCTCGGGGACTATTCCAGTTTCTAATGACATTTGAAATATTTCTGTCATAGCCCCGGCTATTTCTACACTAACTTCCCACAATGTCCTAGGGAATATCCTGTCAGGACCTGGAGACTTATCCACTTTTATATTTTTCAAAAGTGCCAGTACTTCTTTTACTTTGAAACTCATAGTATCCATAGCTACTCTACTAGTTTCCCTTACCTCACATAATTCAATATCCTATCCTATCCTATTCAATATCAAGATAATAGTCTACTTTCCTGCTTTTGCCACCAAAGTGGATAACCTCACATTTATCCACATTATACTGCATCTGCCATGCATTTGCCCACTCACCCAGCCTATCCAAGTCACCTTGCAGCCTCCTAGCATCCTCCTCACACCTAACACTACCCCCCAGCTTAGTGTCATCCGCAAACTTGGGGATGTTGCATTCAATTCCCTCGTCCAAATCATTAATATATATTGTAAATAGCTGGGGTCCCAGCACTGAGCCTTGCGGCACCCCACTAGTCACTGCCTGCCATTCTGAAAAGGACCCGTTTACTCCTACTCTTTGCTTCCTGTCTGCTAGCCAGTTCTCTATCCGCATCAATACTGAACCCCCAATACCACGTGCTTTAAGTTTCTAAACTAATATCTTATGTGGGACTTTGTCAAAAGTCTTCTGAAAGTCCAGATATAACACATCCACAGGTTCTCCCTTATCCACTCTACTAGTTACATCCTCGAAAAATTCTGTAAGATTCGTCAGACATGATTTACCTTTCATAAATCCATGCTGACTTTGTCCAATGATTTCACCACTTTCCAAATGCGCTGCTATCCCGTCTTTAATAACTGACTCTAGCAGTTTCCCCACTACCGATGTTAGACTAACTGGTCTGTAATTCCCCGTTTTCTCTCTCCCTCCTTTTTTAAAAAGTGGGGTTACATTAGCTACCCTCCAATCCTCAGTGACTACATCAGAATCTAAGGAGTTTTGAAAAATTATCACTAATACATCCACTATTTCTGTGGCTACCTCCTTGAGTACTCTGGGATGCAAACTATCTGGCCCAGGGAATTTATTGGCCTTCAATCCGTTCAATTTACCCAACACCACTTCCCAGCTAACCTGGATTTCACTCAGTTCCTCCATCTCATTTGACCCCCGTTCCCCTGCTATTTCCATCAGATTATTTATGTCTTCCTTAGTGAAGACAGAACCAAAGTAGTTATTCAATTGGTCTGCCATGTCCTTGTTCCCCATGATCAATTCACCTGTTTCTGACTGCAAGGGACCTACATTTGTTTTAACTAATCTATTTATCTTCACTTATCTATAAAAACTTTTGCAGTCAGTTTTTATGTTCCCTGCCAGTTTTCTTTCATAATCTATTTTCCCTTTCCTAACTAAGCCCTTTGTCCTCCTCTGCTGGACTCTGAATTTCTCCCAGTCCTCTGGTAGGCTGCTTTTTCTGGCTAATTTGTATGCCTCATCTTTTGTTTTTATACTATCCCTGATTTCCCTTGTTATCCATGGATGCACTACCTTCCCCGATTTATTCTTTTGCCAAACTGGGATGAACAATTGCTGTACTTCATCCATGCAGTCTTTAAATACCTTCCATTGCACATCCACTGTCAACCCTTTAAGAATCACTTGCCAGTCTATCTTGGCCAATTCACATCTCATACCTTCAAAGTTACCTTTCTTTAAGTTCAGAACCCTTGTTTCTGAATTAATTTTGTCACTCTCCATCCTAATGAAAACTCAACCATATTATGGTCACTCTTGCCCAAGGGGCCCCGCATAACAAGACTGCTAACTAACCCTTCCTCGTTACTTAATATCCAGTCTAGAATAGCCTGCTCTCTCGTTGGTTCCTCTACGTGTTGGTTTAGAAAAATATCCCGCATACATTCCAAGAAATCCTCTTCCTCAGCACCCCTGGCAATTTGATTCACCCAATCTATATGTAGCTTGAAGTCACCCATTATAACCGTGTTACCCTTGTTGCACGCATTTCTAATTTCCTGTTTGATGCCATCCCCAACTCCACTACTACTGTTAGGTGGCCTGTACACAACTCCCACTAGCGTTTTCTGCCCCTTAGTGTTTCGCAGCTCTACCCATATCGATTCCACATCCTCCAAGCTAATGACCTTCCTTTCTATTGCATTAATCTCCTCTCTCACCAGCAACGCTACCCCACCTCCTTTTCCTTTTCGTCTATCCCTCCTGAGTATTGAATATCCCTGGATGTTCAGCTCCCAGCCTTGGTCCCCCTGGAGCCATGTCTCCGTGATCCCAACTATAGCATAGTCATTAATAGCTATCTGCACATTCAACTCATCCACCTTATTACGAATGCTCCTCACATTGAGACACAAAGCCTTCAGGCTTGTTTTTACAACACTCTTACCCCTTATACAATTATGTTGACAAGTGGCCCCTTTTGATTTTTGCCTTGGATTTGTCTGCCAGCCACTTTTACTTTTCACCTTGCTACCTATTGCTGCTACCCTCATTTTACACCCCTCTATCTCTCTGCTCACACATTTAAGAAACCCACCACCTCTTATTCTCTGTTTATTATTTTGTTCTTCTTTCCCCCCTACATGTTGCGTCTGAGTGCTTCTCTCTGCCTCCGGCCTCAGACCCTGTCTACTAGCTTTCTCTATTTGAGTCCTTCCCCCCCAACCGTTCCAGTTTAAAGTCCTAGTGCCATGTTTAAATGCCTAGTTTAAATGCCATGAAATTGAATTTGCTGGCCTGCAGTCTGCTTGAAATGCTATGCAATTGTATTTGCTGGCCTGCACTTGGCTTGAAATGCAATGAAACTGGATTTGCTGGCCTGCATGCTGCTTGAAATGCTTTGAAACTGAATTTGCTGGCCTGCACTGCTTGAAATTCTATGAAATATAATTTGGTGGGCTGCATTCAGCTTGAAATGGAATTTCAAGGAATAGCCGTGACTGAGCTGCCAGTCCACCAGGCCTGAGTGACTGAGCTGCCAGCCCACCAGCCCTGAGTGACTGAGCTGCCAGCCCAAGAATCCAATCGGCTCACAATGTCCATACTAGCCCTCTGGAAACCAGTCCCTTTGGCCCACAACACCCATACTAGCGCTCCAGAAAGCGGAATTGGAATTGGTGGAGAGGTGGAATATTGTGTTGGGGACCAGCCCTCCCGTGTGAACATGGGACCCAACGGGTCCCACTTAGTGTAGTGGGTAATTGTAAAGACATCTGCGCCACCGCATTTATGAACATTTCATACAATAAAGCTGATATAAGGTACATAGGGTTGGTATCGATTAATTCTAGACAACAGATTAAAAATAATCAAACCGCTTTAATTCACTCAGGTAGTATTATGATATGTTCTACAGTATGACGTGTACGGCAAAACTTGCACTTCCAGAGTGATCTATCGTGTTGTTTCTTCAGCGGACCACGGATTTATTTTAAGAGCAAAACACAAAGTGCTGGAGAACTCAGCAGGTCAGGCTGGATCTATGGAAGGTCTGAAGAAAGGTCTCGACCCAAAACGTCGCCCATTCCTTCTCTCCAGAGATGCTGCCTGACCCGCTGAGTTACTCCAGCATTTTGTGCCTATCTATGGAGGGAATGGCTAGGCGACGTTTAGGGTCAGGTCCCTTCTTCTGACAATTTTTAAGGGCTTGGGGAAAAATCGAAAGTTTTTAATATGGTGTTACAAATATAACTAGTAGTGTGGGAGAAAATTCCATGAGCCATAATTGCCACATACATACCCAAAAATAGAAATGTAGAAAGTTACAGTGTGTAAAAAAAACTATGAGCTTTGTAGTCTCCTTGTACCAATTAAATGCCAAATTCAAAATTCTATCTTTTGAAAATGGGCAAAGCAAAACGTAGTTCTCTAGAAAGGCTTATCCTAAAATAATTGATTGGAAGGGTGTGATTTTCAGTCATAATGTCCGTAGCATTCAGTCAGTGAGCTATAGATGTAGATGTGGACGCCATGACGGTAACTGCGAGCCCGTTAACATAGAAACATAGAAATATAAAAAAATTGGGCGCAGGAGTAGGCCATTCGGCCCTTCGAGCCTGCACCACCATTCAATGTGATCATGGCTGATCATCCAACTCAGTATCCCGTACCTGCCTTCTCTCCATACCCCCTGATCCCTTTAACCACAAGTGCCACATCTAACGCCCTCTTAAATATAGCCAATGAACTGGCCTCAACTACCCTCTGTGGCAGAGAGTTCCAGAGACCCACCACTCTCTGTGTAAAGAATGTTTTCCTCATTTCGGTCCTAAAGGAATTCTCCCTTATCCTTAGACTGTGACCCCTTGTTCTGGACTCCCCCAACATCGGGAACAATCTTCCAGCATCTAGCTTGTCCAACCCCTTAAGAATTTTGTAAGTTTCTATAAGATCCCCCCTCAATCTTCTAAATCCCAGCGAGTACAAGCCGAGTCTATCCAATCTTTCCTCATATGAAAGTCCTGACATCCCAGGAATCAGTCTGGTGAATCTTCTCTGTACCCCCTCTATGGCAAGGATGTCTTTCCTCAGATTTGGAGACCAAAACTGTACGCAATTCTCCAGGTGTGGCCTCACCAAAACCGTGTACAACTGCAGTAGAACCTCCCTGCTCCTATACTCAAATCCTTTCGCTATGAATGCTAACATACCATTTGCTTTCTTCACTGCCTGCTGCACCTGCATGCCTACTTTCAATGACTGGTGTACCATGACACCCAGGTCTCGTTGCATCTCCCCCTTTCCTAATCTGCCACCATTCAGTTAATAGTCTACCCTCATGTTTTTGCCACCAAAGTGGATAACCTCACATTTATCCACATTATACTGCATCTGCCATGCATCTGCCCATTCACTCAGCCTGTCCAAATCACCCTGCAGCCTCCAAGCATCCTCCTCACACCTAACTATACCCCCCAGCTTGGTGTCATCTGCAAATTTGGAGATGTTGCATTGCATTCCCTCGTCCAAATCATTAATATATATTATAAATAGCTTAAGATGGCGCTGAAAATTACCCATGACATACTGCTGCTTTTTCGCTGAGTGGAGTATCTTGCTCCGATCTATGATCTTTGGGCAGGTCCTACACAGTGAATGGTCGGCCTCTGGGTAGTGTTGTAGAGCAGAGGGATCTAGGAGTACAGGTGCATGGTTCCTTGAAGGTGGAGTCGCAGGTAGATAAGGTGGTCAAAAAGGCTTTTGGCACTTTGGCCTTCATCAGTCTGAGTATTGAGTATAGACGTTGGGAGGTCATGTTGCAGTTGTATAACACGTTGGTGAGACCGCATTTAGAATATTGTGTTCAGTTCTGGGCACCGTGTTATAGGAAAGATATAGTCAAGCTTGAAAGGGTTCTGAAAAGATTTACGCGGATGTTGCCAGGGCTAGAGGGTGTGAGCTACAGGGAGAGGTTGAGTATGCTGGGACTCTACTCCATGGAGCGCAGGAGGATGAGGGGAAATCTTATATAGGTGTATAAGATCATGAGAGGAATAGATCGGGTGGATGAAGAGTCTTTTGCCCAGAGTAGGGGAATCGAGGACCAGAGGACATAGGTTTAAGGTGAAGGGGAAAAAAATTAATAAGAATCTGAGGGGTCACTTTTGCACAGAGGGTGGTGGGTGTATGGAACAAGCTGCCAGTGGAGGTAGTTGAGGCTGGGACTATCCCATCTTTTAAGAAACAGTTAGACAGGTACATGGATAGGACAGGTTTGGAGGGATATGGACCAAGCGCATGCAGGTGGGTCTAGGGTATCTGGGACATTGTTGGCCGGTGTGGGCGAGTTGGGCCGAAGGGCCTGTTTGCCACACTGTGTGACACTATGATACAAAAGCTCACCTATTCCTTCTCTCCAGAGATGCTGCCTGTCCCGCTGAGTTACTCCAGCACTCTGTGTCTATCTTTGGTTTAAACCAGCATCTGCAGTTCCTTCCTACACCAATAATCCTACACCAAAACAGTTGAAATCTCTGGGGGAGGGGGGGGGGGGGGGGGGGGGGATCAGAAGAATTTGTGATTCTTTGGCCTGGAGAACTGTATAGAGTTAAAAATGAGACCCTGAGTGCTGGTCACGGCTGTTTAAAATGGTAGTCAACAGCCCCCTTATAAACACAACCAGAATCTGTGAAAACATGCCTGACATAAATGTTGTCTTTGAATCTGCCTGATCTCCCGGTTGCCAAACAAATTAATTCCCCTTCCCATTCCCACACTGACCTCTCTGTCCTGGGCCTCCTCCATTGTCAGAGTGAGGCCACACGCAAGTTGGAGGGAGCAGCACCTCATATTTCGTTTGGGCAGCTTACACCCCAGTGGTGTGAACATTGATTTCTCCCACCTCAAGTAGCCCCGGCATTCCCTCTCTCTCTCTCTCTCTAAGTCGCACCAGCTTCTCGTTCTCACCCAACAAACAGTTACTGTACACAACGGCCTGTTTCCTTTACCATCGATACTTTTTTGCATATCTTTCATTCATTGTTCTTCATCTCTCCACATCACCGTCTATATCTCTCGTTTCCCTGATCCCTGACCAGTGTGAAGAAGGGCCTCGACCTGAAATGTCACCTATTCCTTCTCTCCAGAGATGCTGCCTCCTGGTTGCTCAACGCTTCAGCTCCCCCTCCCATCCCCACACTGACCTTTCTGTCCTGGGCCTCCTCCACTGTCAGAGTGAGGCCCAGTGCAAATTGGAGGAGCAGCACCTCATACTTCGTTTGGGCAGCAGCGGTATGAACATTGGCTTCTCTAACTTCAAGTAACCCTTGCTTTCCCTCTCCCTCTCCATCCCCTCCCCCTTCCCAGTTCTCCGACTACATTTTACCCCTGTACTGGCCACTCCCCTGACATCAGTCTGAGGAAGGGTCTCGACCTGAAACGTCACCCATTCCTTCTCTCCAGAGTTGCTGCCTGCCCGGCTGAGTTACTCCAGCGTTTTGTGTCTATCTTCGGTTTAAACCAGCATCCGCAATTTCGCAAGTAAAGAGAAGTTAGAAAATCTGTTTCAAAGATGCTGCTTTTTCCAAAACACCACAGTGTTTTCCTAGCGCCGGCTTTATTTTCAGGGACCTTACAAACACCTGCAATCATATCCATTTCAGTTGCAAAAATATTTGACATACCACAGGACGGGGCCAGGAAACAACACTCCCACTCGCACATACCTGTTGGGTTATTCACCAGTCGTCTGAACAAGGGAGATATTTTTCTGGTCTCCCTCAGTCTTTGTGGCAATAACAAGCTACAACTGACCTGAGGTCGTTTTAATTAACGCTGCATATTAAGATACCAGAAGTACACATGCCAACAGGCTATTAAACACTACATCCTGCAAATAAGCTCTGAACTGCATTGGCTAAAGGGCCTGTCCCACCAGCATGCAACTCGATGCGATTAGCGCGACCTAACGTGGTCGCTTGAGCCGTCCGGCGTCGCGGGGCCGGTCCCACTTCGATCGCCGGAGCCGTGCGGAATTGTGCGGAGTTCGTCCCGAGTTCGTCCCGACGCCGCGCGGGGCTCCGAAAAACCGACAATGTCCAAAAATCCCGCGTGGCAACGGTTTGTCGGCTCCCAGTCGCCGCGACATTTACACACCGCCCGGACATCGTGCCTCCGTTAAACTATTGGTAAGTGCCTCCGTGACCCTCTATGTGTGTGGCTCCGTGGCCCTGTATGTGTGTGTGTCTCGGTGCCCCTCTCTGTGTGCCCCTCTAAGTCCTGGCGAACTTACCTTGGACTTGCTTCAAGTTCGCCTCGCTTTGCGCCGCGTTGCGCCACTCACCCAACCTCCGCGCGGCCCCTGCTGCCGGTTTAGTTGCGCTTGCCGCAAGCAGGCGCATGCTGGTGGGACCGGCCCTGTACAGGGGATCACCCGACCTCCGCGCGGCCCCCGCTGCCGGTTTGATCGCGTTCATCGCATATAGTTGCGTGCTGGTGGGACAGGCCCTGGGCATTGGTCTTGTCTTTTTGAACTATTACTATTTGTTTGTGTTCTGTGTGTGTGTGTACGTGTGCGTGGATATATCGACTGCAGTTTTTTAGGTCTATCTTAGTTTAGTTTAGAGGTACAGCGCGGAAACAGGCCCTTCGGCCCAACGGGTCTGTGCTGACCAGCGATCCCCGCACACTAAAGGGCCTGTCCCACCAGCATGCGATTGCATGCGTCTAACGCAAACAAACGTGATCGCTTGAGGCGTACGGCCTCGCGGGGCCGGTCCCACTTCGAACGGCGGAGGCGTATGGAGTTGTGCGGGGCTGGTCCCGACATCGCGCGGCTCTAAAAATCGTTTCACTGTTCGAAAATTCCGTGCCCCTACGGCGTGCCGTTGCGTGATGATGTCACCGCCCAACACCGTGCGACGTCCACATTCAGTCGGCCGGCCTCCTGCCCAGCTGATTGGTGAGTACGATGATAAAGGAAACAGGCCATTGTTAGCAGTGGGCTAGGTGAAAATGAGTTACAGACAATGAGACTCAGCAGGACAACAGTGAAACTAGTACGATTAGGGTGAGGGTGGGACGGAGAGAGAGGGGAAGCAAGGGTTACTTGAAGTTAGAGAAATTAATATTCATACCGCTGGGGTGTTAGCTGCCCAAGCTAAATATTAGATGCTATTCCTCCAATTTGCATTTGACCTCACTCTGACAATGGAGGAGGCCCAGGACAGTTATGCCAACTTCTTCAGGAAGGCAACATGGGAAGAAATGTAGTAAATGCTGTGGCAGTCAGTAGGTTGATATTGGACATCAGTCGATAGTCTCCTGTGATGGAGACGGGGGTTCAAGGAGGTTCCCATTGGTCTTCATCAGTCATAGTCTTGAGTATGGAAGTTCTTCTTGGTTCTTGGTTTCCTGGTCTTCCAACATATTCCAAATTGAATTTACACTGGAAGTGGCAGAGGGTGGACTTAAGCAAAAAAGGATTATAGACAATAGACAATAGGTGCAGGAGTAGGCCATTCGGCCCTTCGAGCCTGCACCACCATTCAATATGATCATGGCTGATCATCCAACTCAGTATCCCGTACCTGCCTTCTCTCCATACCCTCTGATCCCTTTAGCCACAAGGGCCACATCTAACTCCCTCTTAAATATAGCCAATGAACTGGCCTCAACTACCCTCTGTGGCAGAGAGTTCCAGAGACCCACCACTCTCTGTGTGAAAAGCCTCTGTAGGCCATTCGGCCCTTCGAGCCAGCACCGCCATTCAATGTGATCATGGCTGATCACCCCCAATCAGTACCCCGTTGCTGCCTTCTCCCCATATCCCCTGACTCCGCTATTTTTAAGAGCCCTATCTAGCTCTCTCTTGAAAGCGTCCAGAGAACCAGCTTCCACCGCCCTCTGAGGCAGAGAATTCCACAGACTCACAACTCTCTGGATTCTTGGAGGAGAAGAGCTACCTTAAATTTAGCTGCGTCTGGTTGGGTAACAATGGTAGGGTGAAGACTATTCCATGCTTTAATTGGGCGGTGGTAGAATAAATTGCTGTACATATCTATCTTGGTAGCTGGTATCGCAAATTGGATCGAACGCCCTCGTCTGCTCCAAATAGGTTGCCTACCCCCCACACTGGATCCCTATCAGTTTGCCTACCGCAAGAACAGGAGTACGGAGGATGCCATCTCAACGGCACTTCACTCCGCCCTCTCCCACCTCGACAACAGAGACACTTACGTAAGAATGCTGTTCATCGATTACAGCTCAGCATTCAACACCATTATACCATCAAAATTGTTCGCCAAACTCGGTAATCTGTGCATCGCTCCTTCCCTCTGCAACTGGATACTGGACTTTCTAACCAACAGACCCCAGTCTGTTAGGTTAGACAAGCACACCTCTTCAACCCTCACCCTGAACACCGGCGTTCCACAGGGCTGTGTGCTGAGGCCCCTCCTCTACTCCCTCTTCACCTATGACTGCACACCTGTACATGGTACTAACACCATCATCAAGTATGCAGATGATACAACGGTGATTGGCCTCATCAGCAACAACGATGAGTCGGCCTACAGGGAGGAGGTCCAGCACTTAGCAGCATGGTGCGCTGACAACAACCTGGCCCTTAACTCCAAGAAGACCAAGGAGCTCATTGTAGACTTCAGGAAGTCCAGGGGCGGCACGCACACCCCCATCCACATTAACGGTACGGAGGTGGAACGTGTTTCTAGCTTCAGGTTCCTGGGAGTCAACCTCTCCGACGACCTCTCTTGGACCCACAATACCTCAACTCTGATCAAGAAGGCTCACCAGCGTCTCTTCTTCCTGAGGAGACTGAAGAAGCTCCATCTGTCTCCTCAGATCCTGGTGAACTTCTACCGCTGCACCATCGAGAGCATCCTTACCAACTGCATCACAGTTTGGTATGGCAACTGCTCTGTCTCCGACCGGAAGGCATTGCAGAGGGTGGTGAAAATTGCCCAACGCATCACCGGTTCCTCGCTCCCCTCCATTGAGTCTGTCCAAAGCAAGCGTTGTCTGCGGAGGGCGCTCAGCATCGCCAAGGACCTCTCTCACCCCAACCATGGACTGTTTACCCTCCTACCATCCGGGAGGCGCTACAGGTCTCTCCGTTGCCGAACCAGCAGGTCCAGGAACAGCTTCTTTCCGGCGGCTGTCACGCTACTCAACAACGAACCTCGGTGACTGCCAATCACCCCCCCCCCCGGACACTTATTGTTATTTATTCAAATCATTTGCTGTGTCGCTCTTCCAGGGAGATGCTAAATGCATTTCGTTGTCTCTGTACGGTACACTGACAATGACAATTAAAATTGAATCTGAATCTGAATCTGAATCTGAACGCCCTCGTCTGCTCCAAATAGGTTTGGGTTTGGTGTAGGTTTGGTAATCTATGTCGAGCCGATCATTTAATATTTTGTAAAAACATCCCAAACGGTGAGCTTCACGTCTGTGTTGGAGAGGGTTCCACCCCGACCAGTGAATTCAGAAGTTTGGTAACACTCGCTTCTCTGTCATAGGTACATGTAACAAATTAAGCTGCCTGTCTTTGGACACGTTCGATGGAAGAAATGTTTCTATTAGTGTATGGATCCCAAGCTGCAACTGCGCCAAAATGTGGTCTAACAATAAACAATAGACAATAGGTGCAGGAGGGGGCCATTCGGCCCTTCGAGCCAGCACCGCCATTCAATGTGATCACGGCTGATCATCGCCAATCAGTACCCCGTTCCTGCCTTCTCCCCATATCCCCTGACTCCGCTATCTTTAAGAGCCCTATCTAGCTCTCTCTTGAAAGTATCCAGAGAACTGGCCTCCACCGCCCTCTGAGGCAGAGAATTCCACAGAGTCGCAACTCTCTGTGTGAAAAAGTGTTTCCTCATCTCCGTTCTAAATGGCTTACCCCTTATTCTTAAACTGTGGCCCCTGGTTCTGGACTCCCCCAACATCGGGAACATGTTTCCTGCCTCTAGCGTGTCCAAACCCCTTAATAATTTTAGTGTTAAAGAAGGAACTGCAGATGCTGGAGAATCGAGGGTTACACAAAAAGCTGGAGAAACTCAGCGGGTGCAGCAGCATCTAAGGAGCGAAGGAGATAAAGGACCTCAGGATCTGAAGAAGGGTCTCGACCCGAAACGTCGCCTATCTCCTTCGCTCCTTAGATGCTGCTGCGCCCGCTGAGTTTCTCCAGCTTTTTGTGTAACCCTTAATAATCTTATATGTTTCAATAAGATCCCCTCTCATCCTTCTAAACTCCAGAGTATACAAGCCCAGCCGCACCATTCTCTCAGCACATGACAGTCCCGCCATCCCGGGAATTAACCTTGTAAACCTACGCTGCACTCCCTCAATAGCAAGAATGTAGCTGAGGCCAGTTCGTTAGCTATATTTAAGAGGGAGTTAGATTTGGCCCTTGTGTCTAAAGGGATCAGGGGGTATGGAGAGAAGGCACTGAGTTGCATGATCAGCCATGATCATATTGAATGGCAGTGCAGGCTCGAAGGGCCGAATGGCCTACTCCTGCACCTAATTTCTATGTTTCTAATGTCCTTCCTCAAATTAAGGAGCGGTCATGTTGCAGTTCCCGACCCAAAACGTCACGCAATCTTTCTCTCCACGATTCTCCCTGACCCGCTGAGTTACTCCAGCACTTTGTGTCTATCTTTGTGTTCTGTGCAAGATTCCAGCATCTGCAGTTCCTTGTATCTACGTGGAACTGTATAAGACCAGCCTCAAGCACCTATGATGAGCCCAACTAGGTTTAGTTTAGTCTAGTCTAGATATACAGTGTGGAAACAAGCCCCTCGGCCCACCAAGTCCACGTCGACCAACGATCCCTGAACATTAACACTGCACAAACTAAGGACTATTTTACCATCATACCATGCCAATTAACCTACAAACCTGTAAAGGGCCTGTCCCACCATCATGCAACTCTATGCGATTAGCGCGACCTAACGTGGTCGCTTGAGCCGTCCGGCGTCAAGTCCCACTTCGATCGCCGGAGCCGTGCAGAATTGTGCGGAGTTCGTCCCGTGTTCGTCCCGACACCGCGCGGGGTTCCGAAAAACTGACTGTGTCCAAAAATTCCGCGCGGCAACGGCTTGTCGGCTCACAGTCGCCTCGACATTTACACACCGCCCGGACATCGTGCCCCCGTGAACCTATTTGTAAGTGCCTCCGTGACCCTCTCTGTGTGTGGCTCCGTGGCCCTGTGTGTGTGTGTGCCTCTGTGCCCCTCTCTGTGTGCCCCTCTAAGTCCTGGCGAACTTACCTTGGACTTGCTCCAAGTTCGCCTCACTTTGCGCCGCGTTGCGCCACTCACCCAACCTCCGCGCGGCCCTCGCTGCCGGTTTAGTTGCGCTTGCCGCATGCAGGCGCATGCTGGTGGGAACGGCCCTGTACAGGGGATCACCCGACCTCCGCGCGGCCCCCGCTGCCGGTTTGATCGCGTTCATCGCATAGAGTTGCATGCTGGTGGGACAGGCCCTTAAGTCTGGAGTTTCCACAAAGCAACCAGAGTGTAGGACCAGAGGCCATAGCCTCATAATTAAAGGATGTGCCTTTAGGAAGGATATGAGGAGGAATTTCTTTAGTCAGAGGGTGGTGAATCTGTGGAATTCTTTGCCACAGAAGGCTGTGGAGGCCAAGTCAGTGGATATTTTTAAGGCAGGGATAGATAGATTCTTGATTAGTGCGGGCGTCAGAGGTTATGGGGAGCAGGCAGGGGAATGGGGTTAGGAGGGAGAGATAGATCGGCCATGTTGAATGGCAGAGTGGACTTGATGGGCCGAATGGCCTAATTCTGCGCCCTTCACTTATGACCTTTTAACCTATACCAAATCACTGAAACTATAGCACAAATATGGTTTGTTCTCCCCCCTGACTCTCAGTCTGAAGAAGGGTCTCGACCCGAAATGTCACCCATTCCTTCTGTCCAGAGATGCTGCCTGTCCCACTGAGTTATGCCAGCATTTTGTGTCTATCTTTGGTGTAAAGCAGCATCTGCAGTTCCTCCCTAAACGAATATAGTTAGTCAAGCAATAGTGATTTTACTAATTAGTTGGTGGAGGTTTCGTCTGGTATGTTGGTGTTAGATGTTTGCAGCTGACTCTTAAGTCAGGTGGCATCATAGACATTGAGAAAGGTTAGCAATGGGTCTGAAGAAGGGTCTCGACCCGAAACGTCGCCTATCTCCTTCGCTCCTTAGATGCTGCTGCACCCGCTGAGTTTCTCCAGCCTTTTTGTGTAACCCTAGCAATAGGTCAGTTCAGTTTACTACCACATGTACCAAGGTACAGTGAAAACCCTTTTTGTAAAGATCAGCCATGATTGAATGGTGGAGTAGACAGGATGGGCCGAATGGCCTATTTCTTCCCCTATCAATTATGAACTTGTTTCCGATGTTGGGGGGGGAGTCCAGAGCCAGGGGTCACAGTTTAAGAATAAGGGGTCGGCCATTTTGGACTGAGATGGGGAAAAACTTTTTCACCCAGAGAGTTGTGAATCTGTGGACTTCTCTGGCACAGAGGGCGGTGGAGGCCGATTCACTGGATGTTTTCAAGAGAGAGTTAGATATAGCTCTTGGGGCTAACGGAATCAAGGGGATATGGGGAGAAAGCAGGAACGGGGTACTGATTTTAGATGATCAGGCATGATGATATTGAATGGCGGTGCTGGCTCGAAGGGCCAAATGGCCAACTCCGGCATCTATTTTCTGTGTTTCAATGAACCAGTGGACAGACTCTCGGGCTGGAACTTATAATTTTACATACGTGGGAAAAACAGAAATACAAGTGGATTTTGTAGCACACAGCTGGCTGGATCGGAGACCAACGAGGAGAATTCACCCTGCCCTGTGTGCTCCCTGCCCACGCTGAGTGGAGATAACATGAGGGACAAGTTAACAAAGAATAGTAACGTCAATTTTGGATCAAGGGAGCATTTCTCCAAGGACGATGTCACCCAAGTTAGCCAACCTAGCAAAGAGGATAGGAAGGAACTGCAGATGCTGGTTGAAATCGAAGGTAGACTCAAAATGCTGGAGTAACTCTGCGGGACAGGCAGCATCTCTGGAGAGAAAGGACTTTCCCGCCCCCTCCCCTGATAGGTCGAGACCCTTCTTCAGTCACCCATTCCTTCTCTCCAGACATGTCCCGCTGAGTTACAATAGACAATAGACAATAGGTGCTGGAGCAGGCCATTCGGCCCTTCGAGCCAGCACCGCCATTCAATGTGATCATGGCTGATCATCCACAATGGAGCGGCTGGGCTTGTACACTCTGGAGTTTAGAAGGATGAGAGGGGATCTTATTGAAGCATATAAGATTGTTAAAGGTTTCGACATGCTGGAGGCAGGAAACATGTTCCCGATGTTGGGGGAGTCCAGAACCAGGGGCCACAGTTTAAGAATAAGGAGTAAGCCATTTAGAATGCAGACGAGGAAACACTTTTTCTCACAGAGAGTTGTGAGTCTGTGGAATTCTCTGCCTCAGAGAGCGGTGGAGGCCGGTTCTCTGGATACTTTTAAGAGAGAGCTAGATAGGGCTCTTAAGGATAGTGGAGTCAGGGGATATGGGGAGAAGGCAGGAACGGGGTACTGATTGTGGATGATCAGCCATGATCACATTGAATGGTGGTGTTGGCTCGAAGGGCCGGATGGCCTACTCCTGCACTTACTGTCTAATCAGTACCCCGTTCCTGCCTTCTCCACTTATCCTCTGACTCCGCTATCCTTACTCCAGCATTTTGTAATAAAGACCGTTTGTTCTGAAGGGCAACTCTGGACTCGGTGTGAATTTTGTTTGCGTCCACTGTGCCTGTGTACATGTAGAACGGAGATGAGTTTAACACAGAGAGACAGTCGGCATTCAGTGGGGGAAGCCCTTCAAAGGAAATGTAAGACAGAACTGCAGATGCTGCTTTAAATCGAAGGTGGACACAAAAATGCTGGAGTAACTCAGCGGGTGAGGCAGCATCTCTGGAGAGAAGGAATGGGCGGCACGGTGGCGCAGAGGTAGAGTTACTGCCTCACAGCTCCAGGGACCCGGGTTCGATCCTGACCTCGGGCTCTGTCTGTACGGAGTTTGTACGTTCCCCCCGTGACCTGCAGTGGTTTTCTCCGGGAGCTCCAGTTTCCACCCACGCTCACAGGACGTGCAGGTTTGCAGGTTAATTAGCTTCGGTATAATTGTTCATTTTCCCTAGAGTGTAGGATAGTGTTAGTATGCGGGAATCGCTGGTCGGCACGGGCTCGATGGGCCGAAGGGCCTGTTTCCGCATGGTACCTCTAAACTAACCCAAACTAACTTCAACTTACATTTCCACTACTTAACCCACACACACTACCGCAAACTAAACTAAACTAAAACTAAACTAAACCCTGTTGTCCCTTAAAAGATAAAAGGGTGGCACGGTGGCACAGTGGTAGAGTTGCTGCCTTTCAGCGCCAGGGACCCGGGTTCGATCCCGACTACGGGTGCTGTCTGTGTGGAGTTTGTACGTAGAAACCTAGAAACATAGAAATTAGGTGCAGGAGGAGGCCATTCGGCCCTTCCAGCCTGCACCGCCATTCAATATGATCATGGCTGATCATCCAACTCAGTATCCCGTACCTGCCTTCTCTCCATACCCCCTGATCCCCTTAGCCACAAGTGCCACATCTAACACCCTCTTAAATATAGCCAATGAACTGGCCTCAACTACCCTCTGTGGCAGAGGGTACATTCTCCCCGTGACCTCGTGGGTTTTCTCCGGGCGCTCCGGTTTCCTCCCACACTCAAAAGATGTCTGTAGGTTAACCGCCGGCCTGCGGCCTACACCATCTTGAAGCCACGGTCTCCGGTGGGGAAGCACCAATTCAGGACTTTACCTTGTCTGCCCATCTGGCGACTGCGTAGGGTTGTGGTCCCGACCACGGGGGGAAAATGGAGGAGGACTGACCAAACCTTGTGCCTTCCACCACAGTGATGAGTGCTGTGGTGGATGATTGTGTTAAATTTGCATTGTGTACTGTGTGTTCTTTTTAATTGTACCGCTGCATTCATTTCACTGCACTGCATTGTGTATGTGATGAATAAATCTGCCTTGACTTGACTAATTGGCTTCAGTAAAATAGAAAATTGTCCCTAGTGCGTGCGGGATAGTGCGATCGCTGATAGGCACGGACTCGGTGGGCCGAAGATTCAGTTCCCGTGCTGTATCTCCAATGCATCTGTGATGTACATGACACAAAGACCATCGCATCGATCTGCCAATAACCTCCAATCCCATGATTTATAAAAGCCTGTGGAAAATAACTCGCATGTTCTTCCAAAATCCATTTTTTCCCTGCAACTGAAATCTCTAAAGTCCAATATAAATGTTTAAACAATGTAAAATATGTTATATTGTGTTTTAAATTTGGCCATGAAATTGTTTTTGGGTGCCATTAACATTTTGAATTGAAGGCAGTAATACATATTTTTAATGCTTTTACTTTGTAATTGGGTTTTTTTTTTTTGAACCCCTTGTATTTATACCCAGTAGCTTTTCCTCAAACATTTTAAAAGCATAAATGGAAGATATTTCATAATGTTTATTGAGGTAAGTTGAGACTGCATTTCTTAAAACCGCATCGATATTTTGGTTGAGGTAGATTTACTGTGGTACATGTACCATTATTTTTTGTGTAAGACAGAACTGCGGATGCTGCTTTAAACCGAAGGTAGACACAAAATGGTGGAGTAACTCAGCGGGACAGGCAGCATCTCTGGAGAGACGGAATGGGCGACGAGACCCTTCTTCCGACTCAACCGGGAATGTCACCCATTCCTTCTCTCCGGAGGTGCTGCCTCGCTCACAGCGTTACTCCAGCTTTTTGTGGCTGCCATTTTCTTTTGTGTCCTTGAGCTTTTTGAAGTTGTATTAAAACTGAATGAAGAGATGGTCCTGTGGTTCATTCCTACCTCTGAGTGAGCATACGGTCCATTCCTGTCTCTGCTTCTAGGTCCTACGTTTTTAATTTAGTTTAGAGGTAGTTTCGTTTACGTACACAGCGCGGAATCAGGCCCTTCGGCCCACCGGGTCCGCCACGACCAGCGATCCCCATACACTTCACAATCCTACGCACATTAGGGACAATTTATAATTTTTTTTTTAACCAAAGCCAAATTAACCTACACGCCTGTGAGTCTTTAGAGCGTGTGAGGAAACCGGAAAACCCACGCAGGTCACGGGGAGAACGTACAAACTCCGTACAGACAGCACCCGTAGTTGGGATCGAACCCTGGTCTCTGGCGCTGTGAGGCAGCGACTCTACCGCTGCGCCACCGTGCCGTCTGTAGAGAGAAGTCAAGTCAAGTCAACTTTATTTCTATAGCACATTTAAAAACAACTCTCGTTGACCAAAGTGCTTTACATCAGTGCAGTTACTAACATGCTACATACAGTGGTACATCGATCTAACAATACATACATAAATACATACATACAGCGCTCCCTCTGAGGACCTCAAGAAACGCTTGTGAAGGGCTTTGTATACATATAGGAGGAGCGCGAAATTGATTCTGTACCGCACTGGGAGACAGTGGAGAGAGGCCAGGATCGGGGTGATGTGGTCACTTTTACGGGCGCCCGTCAGAAGTCTCGCTGCGGCGTTTTGGGCCAATTGCAGGTGGGACAGGGATGAATGGCTGATGCCAGTGTACAGGGAGTTGCAGTAATCGAGGCAGGATAAATGCGCGGATGATCTTTTCAAGGTTGTCGATATGGAGGAGTGCACCAATTATCTTAAACCATTGGTCTAAGCAGCTGACAGCCCAGTGGTATGAATATCTACTGTATCCGCTGTTCCAGGCGTCAAACTCTCTACATCGGCGAGACCAAGCGCAGGCTCGGCGATCGCTTCGCTGAACACCTCAGCTCAGTCCGTCTAAACCAACCTGATCTCCCGGTGACCCAGCACTTCAACTCCCCCTCCCATTCCGAATCTGACCTCCCTGTCCTGGGCCTCCTCCATTGTCAGAACGAGGCCCAGCGCAAACAGCACCTCATATTTCGCTTGGGTAGTTTGCACCCCAACAGTGTGAACATTGACTTCACTAATTTCAGATAGCCCTTGCTCTCTCCCGCCTTCCCCTCCCCCTTCCCAGTTCTCCTCCCAGTCCTGCTGTTTCCGCCCACTTTCTATCTTTTGGCCGCCCCCCCCCGCCCCCCCCACATTAGTCTGAGGAAGGGTCTCGACTCGAAACGTCACCCATTCCTTCTCTCGATAGATGCTGCCTCACCCACTGAGTTTCTCCAGCATTTTGTGTCTACCATTGATTTCTCTAATTTCAAGTAAGCCCGGCATTCCCTCTCTCTCTCGCCATCCCTCCCCCACCCAAGTCACACCAGCTTCTCATTGTCACCCAACAAACAGCTAACCACGGCCTGCTTCCTTTATCATCGTTACTTTTCTGCACATCTTTCATTCATTGTTCTTTATTTCTCTACATCACCGTCTATATCTCTCGTTTCCCTCTCCCCTGACTCTCGGTCTGAAGAAGGGTCTTGACCCAAAACATCACCTATTCCTTGTGCAGCTACCTGGACTACTCTTCCTCCCACCCTGCTTCCTGTAAGGACTCCATCCCCTATTCCCAATTCCTCCATCTACGCCGCATCTGCTCCCAGGATGACGTGTTCCACACCAGGTCATCACAAATGTCCTCGTTCTTCAGAGAACGGGGTTTCCCCTCCCCCACTATAGATGAGGCTCGCACCAGGGTCTCCTCCATACCCCGCAACACTGCCCTCTCTCCCCATTCCCCCACTCACAACAAGGGCCGAGTCCCCCTGGTCCTCACCTTTCACCCCACCAGCCAGCGCATACAACAGATAGTCCTCCGCCAGTTTCGTCACCTCCAACGTGACCCCTCCACTCGCCACATCTTCCCATCTCCCCCCCTGTCTGCCTTCCGCAAAGACCGCTCCCTCCGCAACTCCCTCGTCAATTCTTCCCTTCCCTCCCGCTCCACTCCTTCCCCGGGCACTTTCCCTTGCAACCGCAAGAGATGCCACACTTGTCCCTTCACCTCCCCCATCCACTCCTTTCAGGGACCCAAGCAGTCATTCCAAGTCCGACAGAGGTTCACCTGCACCTCCTCCAACCTCATCTACTGCATCCGTTGCTCCAGATGCCAGCTGATCTACATCGGTGAGACCAAGCGTAGGCTGGGCGATCGTTTCGCCGAACACCTCCGCTCGGTCCGCAATAACCAACCCGACCTCCCGGTGGCTCAGCACTTCAACTCCCCCTCCCATTCCGTATCCGAGCTCTCGGTCCTGGGCCTCCTCCATGGCCAGAGTGAGCAACACCGCAAGTTGGAGGAACAGCACCTCATATTCCGCTTGGGGAGTCTGCATCCTCTGGGCTTAAACATTGAATTTTCTCAATTCTGTTACCCTGGCTGTCTCCTCCCCTTCCCACCTCCCCCTCAGCCCTCGGGCCCTGGCATTCCTTCTCTCTCTATCTCTTCCCCACCCAAGTCTCATTTTCACACCACAAACAGCTTACAATGGCCTGTTTCCTTTATCATCGATACTTTTTTGCATATCTTTCATTCATTGTTCTTTATCTCTCCACATCACCGTCTATATCTCTCGTTTCCCTGATCCCTGACCAGTCTGAAGAAGGGTCTCGACCCGAAACGTCGCCTATCTCCTTCGCTCCTTAGATGCTGCTGCACCCGCTGAGTTTCTCCAGCTTTTTGTGTAACCCTCGATTCTCCAGCATCTGCAGTTCCTTCTTTAACAAGAATCTATCTATCTCTGTCTTAAAAATATCCACGGACTTGTCCTCCACAGCCTTCTGTGGCAGAATGCCACAGATTCACCATCTCCAACTGAAGAAATTTCTGCTCATCTCCTTCCCAAAAGAACGTCCTTTAATTCCAAGGCAACGACCTCTAGTCCTAGACTCTCCCACTAATGGAAACATCCTCTCCACATCCAATGATGTTATCCAAATGGGGGCAGGTAGAAACTAGGTTAGATGGGGTATCAGGGACAAATTGGGCTGAAGGGACTGTCTCCGTCTCTATTTCTCTAGTTTGAGTTTGAGTTTCGAGTTTAGTTTATGGTCACGTGTACTGAGGTACTTTGAAAAGCTTTTGTTGCGTGCTATCCAGTCAAGTCAAGTTTATTCGTCACATACACATACGTCCGGAAGTGGCGGCACTGCTTGGCAGCTGCGGCTCACCTGCAGTCCGTCTGTCTTTTATTTTATTTTGGTCTTCGTCCCTGTTTTTGGTGTTTATTTTTGGTTTGTTGGGTTGTGTATGTGTGTGGGGGGGGGGGGGAGGGTGGGAGAAACGGGGGTTTAGTCTCTCCCTTCGGGGGGATGCGACTTTTCCTGTCGTGTCCCCCGACATCGTCTCCGTCTGTGCTGAGGCCCTGGTGACGGCCTTCCAGCTTCCAGCAGTGGCGGCACGGCTTTCGGAGCTTCAGCGGCGACCTGGCTTCCGGCGGCGACCTGGTTTTCGGGAGCTGCGGTGCTCCAGCGGCGGCCTGGGTGTCGGGAGCTGCGGTGCTCCAGCGGCGGCCTGGCTCCCTCTGAGCTGCGGTGCTCCAGCGGCGGCCTGGGTTTCGGGAGCTGCGGTGCTCCAGCGGCGGCCTGGGTTTCGGGAGCTGCGGTGCTCCAGCGACGTTCCGGCGGCGGGCCCTGTGGCGGTGTTCCGGCGTTCCGGTGACAGCGGTGACGGCGGCCTGGATCTCCTCAGCGCAGAGGGAGAATAAGGAGGGAAGAAAGACAGAGACTCTAAGACTTTTGCCTTCCACCACAGTGAGGAGGTGTTTGGTGAACTCATTGTGGTGGATGTTAATTTTGTGTTTATTGTATGGTATTGTATTGTTATTTTTATATATGTATGACTGCAGGCACGAAATTTCGTTCAGACCGAAAGGTCTGAATGACAATAAAGGCATTCAATTCAATTCAATTCGAGATGTGCAGTGAGACAGTCAGCAGAAAGACAACATTTGATCACTATCTAGCCATGATTACAATGCAGAGATACATGATGAAGGGACTGACGTGAATAACGTTTAGTGCAAGATACAGTACAATCTAAGATAGTCCAAGTGCGTAGGATGGAACTGCAGACGCTGGTTTAAACCGAAGATAGACACAAAACGCTGGAGTAACTCAGCGGGACAGGCAGCATCTCTGGAGAGAAGGAATGGGTGACGTTTCGGGTGACAGTTGGCGAGAAGGCTTGGCGATCGCTTCGCCCAACACACCTCCGCACAGTTCTTTTTTTTTAATTTCAAAATAGACTTTATTCGAGTAATAAATATTTACAATACATCAACCGTGCGAAAAAAATCCATGCACCATTTTCGGAGGCTATACAAATGTCTCCATACAGTCTATATACATTTTTCAAAATTTTCAAATTTCACGAATTGATCCCCCACCCGTGCCACTCATGTGGCCCTCCGGCATGGGATACCTTCCCTTATTTTGAGGGGCATCTCCACCATACAGTGCCCCCCATGTCCAGCAGCGGAAGGACCTTAGACTGTGGCCCTCCCCCACCGAGCCTTGCCGTTGGCTGCACCGAGCGCGTCCCTCAGTACGTACTCCTGCAGTCTGCAGTGGGCCAGTCGCAATATTCCCCGACGGACATCTCGCTCTGCTGGGTGGTGAACAACGCTCGGGCAGACCAGAGAGCGTCTTTCACCGAGTTGATAACCCTCCAGCAGCACTTGATGTCAGTCTCTGAATGTGTCCCTGGGAAAAGTCCGTAAATCACAGAGTCCTCTGTGACGGAGCTGTTTGGAATAAAGCGTACCAGGGACCCTTGCATTTTTCTCCAGACTCTTTGGGCAAATCCACACTCTGCAAAGAGGTGGGCAACCGTCTCCACTCCATAGCAGCCGTCCCGAGGGCAGCGTGCGCTGGTAGTGAGGTTCCGACGGTGCAGGAAGGATCTGACTGGGAGGGCTCCCCTCACCGCCGGCCAAGCCAGGTCTTGGTGCTTGTTGGTGAGTTCTGGCGATGAGGCATTTTGCCAGACAAGCTGGGCAGTCTGCTCAGGGAACCACGCCACCGGGTCCATCGAGTACTTTCCCTGCAGTGCCTGCAGGACATTCTGTGCTGACCACTGCCCGATGGACTTGTGGTCAAAGGTGTTGGTCCGGAAGAACCTTTCCACAGACGACAGATGGGGCGGCAGTGACCAGCTGACTGGCACATTGCGTGGCATCTGCGCCAGGCCCATCCTTCGCAACACCGGGGACAGGTAGAACCTCAGCAAGTAGTGACACTTGGTGCCCACGTGCCTTGGCTCTACACTCCGCCTGATGCAGCCACACACGAAGGTGGCCATCAGGATGAGGGCGACGTTGGGCACGCTTTTACCCCCGTTGTCTGCTGACTTGTACATTGTGGCCCGTCGCACCCGGTCCATCCTCGACCCCCAGATGAACTGGAAGACGGCCCGGGTGATCCCTGTGGCGTAGGAAGGAGGGACAGGCCACACCTGTGCCAAGTACAGCAGGCCCGAGAGCACCTCACACCTGATGACCAAATTTTTTCCCGTTATGGAGAGGGAGCGTTGCCTCCACAGCTCCAGCTTCTTCCCCACCCTGGCTATCCGCTCCAGCCAATTCTTGTTACATGCCTCAGCCCCCCCGAACCAGATTCCCAGCACCTTCAAGAAGTCAGGCTTGATGGTGAAGGGGATGGAAGATCTTTCGGGCCAGTTGCCAAAGAGCATGGCCTCGCTCTTCCTGCGGTTCACCCTGGCTCCCGTGGCCGACTCAAACTGGTCGCAGATACTAATCAGTCTGCGGACCGACCCTGGATCCGAGCAGAAGACAGCGACATCGTCCATGTACAGGGAGGTCTTTACTTGAATGCCCCCACTGCCGGGCAGTGTCACTCCTCTAATGCTCGCATCCTTCCTGATGGATTCGGCAAAAGGTTCAATACAGCAGACAAACAAGACAGGAGAGAGAGGGCAACCCTGCCTGACTCCAGACCTTACAGGGAAACTGTCTGATTCCCACCCATTGATTTGGACTGCACTACGGATGTCGGTGTAGAGCAGATTGATCCAATTCCTGATTCCCTCCCCAAAACCCATTTTGGAGAGCACGTCCCTCATGTACGTATGCGAAATCCTGTCAAAGGCCTTCTCCTGGTCCAAGCTGACTAGGCAGGCATCCACCCGTCTGTCCTGCACGTAGGCGATGGTATCTCTCAGCAGCGCTAGGCTGTCTGAGATTTTCCTGCCAGGTACAGCACAAGTTTGGTCCGGGTGGATCACCTGTCCCAGAGCAGACTTGACCCGGTTGCCGATGGCCTTAGACAGGATCTTGTAGTCTACATTCAAGAGCGTTATGGGTCTCCAATTCTTTATGTCCTTCATCTCCCCCTTCTGCTTGTAGATTAGGGTGATGTTGCCCTTCCTCATGGAGTCTGACATGCTACCAGCTAGAAGCATGTCGCTGTACACTTCTAGCAGGTCCGGGCCCATCCAGTCCCACAGAGCCGAATACAACTCGGCTGGCAAGCCATCAGCGGGACAGGCAGCATCTCTGGAGAGAAGGAATGGGTGACGTTTCGGGTGACAGTTGGCGAGAAGGCTTGGCGATCGCTTCGCCCAACACACCTCCGCACAGTTCGCAATAACCAACCTGATCTCCCGGTGGCTCAGCACTTCAACTCCCCCTCCCATTCCGAATCCGACCTTTCTGTCCTGGGCCTCCTCCATGGCCAGAGTGAGTCCCACCGCAAATTGGAGGAGCAGCACCTCATATTTCGCTTGGGTAGTTGACACCCCAGCGGTATGAACATTGACTTCTCCAGTTTCAGGTAGTCCTTGCTTTCTCCCTCCTTCCCCTCCCTTTCCCAGCTCTCCCACAGCCCACTGTCTCCGCCTCTTCCTTTCTTCTTCCCCCCCCCCCGCCCCCACATCAGTCCGAAGAAGGGTCTTGACCCGAAACGTCACCTATTCCTTTGCCCCATAGATGCTGCCTCACCCGCTGAGTTTCCCCAGCAATTTTGTCTACCTTCTAGTTGGTGAGAGGATGGTTCAGTTGCTTGATAACATTGGAGAAGAAACTGCCCCTTGAATCTGGAGGCATGCTCTTTTCACACTTCTATACCTTTGCCTCTGTGACTGTACGATCTGTGCATGGTTTTTGAAAACCACGGGCAGGACAAAGCAGAATGATTTCAAATGATAGGCACCAGGCTCCAAATCCGGTGGGAGTTTCTGGAACTGGGCGCGAGCGGACTGTGGAATTCATCAGATGTCTGTGAACAGGCTGTTTGACTTGGCATTGGATCGGGAACTCAAAAGAACCATTGTTCCCCTGCCCCTCCACCAAGGCCCCTCATGTCTACCTCATGCCTTGAACTTGCGCTGGCCGAGATTTAAAGCAATGCTCGAGCCAGCAGTAGCTGTCGTGATAGGAGCTGTCTGATCTTTCAGGAAGGTCAGCGCCTTGATTAGTGTTAAAACATAGAAACATAGAAAGAAAAATGCAGGTGTAGGCCATTCACGTTTAAAATAATCAAAAGACTTTGAATTTCAAACGACCAGCTTCAACTGATGACGTCACGATGGCTCGGCTGGCCATGATCAGCTTCACTTACATAAACATAGAAACATAGAAAAATAGGTGCAGGAGTAGGCCATTCGGCCCTTCGAGCCTGCACCGCCATTCAATTTTCTCATGGCTGATCATCCAACTCAGTATCCCGTACATGCCTTCTCTCCATACCCCCTGATCCCTTTAGCCACAAGTGCCACATCTAACACCCTCTTAAATATAGCCAATGAACTGGCCTCAACTACCTTCTGTGGCAGAGAATTCCAGAGACCCACCACTCTCTGTATAAAGAATGTTTTCCTCATCTCGGTCCTAAAGGAATTCCCCCTTATCCTTAGACTGTGACCCCTTGTTCTGGACTCCCCCAACATCGGGAACAATCTTCCAGCATCTAGCTTGTCCAACCCCTTAAGAATTTTGTAAGTTTCTGTAAGATCCCCGGGAACCGCTTGAGTTGGAGGAACACGCCTGCCGTGGGGGGCTACGGGTGGGGAACGGGTGCATTGGGGGAACAGAGCCAACTGGTCGGCACTTGGTCGAGTGTCTTTTAAATGTTGTTAGTGTATCGTCAAGAGTTAAGATTGTTTTATTGTCATATGTCCCAGACAGAACAGCTGGAGAAGCTCGTGTGGACCTGAGATCCTGAGAGTGATGACGTCTGGAGCAATGCTCCTGGTAGGGCCACCCATGGCGGTAAGGTCGAGGGGGAGGTCCCTGACAAAGAGCCAATCCAACCAAGACCTCAACAGTGGAACAGGCGGAGGACGACGGCTGACCTTAGTGGAGCGTCACAACGGTTGGGAAGGCGGATGAAGGCTGCAGCAGAAAAGGGTCTCCGGTCGTCTTGGACTCCATGCCACTGGATCCTGACCCAGATCTGTCAAGGGCCCCACGTGGGGTGGTTGTCTGTGCACCAGTCTCCCCACATTAAACAAAGTCACGCACGGGCGTCCTCCAACCCTGGAGACACCCATGGTCGGCCACGACCGCAGGGGGCCTTACAAGAAGTGGTGTGGGGCAGTGTAATTGCGCGGGGATCGCTGATCAGCGAGGACTTGGTGGGCCGAAAGGTCTGTTTCCACGCTGCATCTCTAAACTAAGCTATCCATTCCCCTCATGATTTTTATACACTTCTATAAGATCACCCCTCAGCCTCCGGAGCTCCAAGGAATATAGTCCCAGCCTGCCACAACCTCCCCTTATAGCTCAGATCTTTGCATTCTGGCAACATACTGGTAGATCTTCACAGCATTGAAACATAGGTTAAGGGGGGACTTGATTGAGGTCTTTAAAATGATGAGAGGGATAGACAGAGTTGATGTGGACAAGCTTTTCCCTTTGAGAATAGGGAAGATTCAAACAAGAGGGCATGACTTTAGAATTAAGGGACAGAGGTTTAGGGGTAACATGAGGGGGAACTTCTTTACTCAGAGAGTGGTAGCGGTGTGGAATGAGCTTCCAGTGGAAGTGGTGGCGGCAGGTTCGTTGGTATCATTTAAAAATAAATTGGATAGGCATATGGATGAGAAGGGTATGGAGGGTTATGGTATGAGTGCAGGCAGGTGGGACTAAGGGAAAAAAGTTGTTCGGCACGGACTTGAAGGGCCGAGATGGCCTGTTTCCGTGCTGTAATTGTTATATGGTTATATGGTTAGAAACATAGAAATGTTTGCGATTGTCCCGTGTACCGAGGTACAGTGAAAAGCTTTGCCTCGCACGCTAAAACTCCAAACATACCGTGGATAAATACAATCAAAGACGGGCATAGAGTGCTTGAGTAACTCAGCGGGTCAGGCAGCCTCTCTGGAGAAAAGGAATGGGTGACAATAGGTGCAGGAGTAGGCCATTCGGCCCTTCGAGCCAGCACCGCCATTCAATCTGATCATGGCTGACCATGCTAAAGCATGCTGTCCAACTTATTGACAATAGACAACAGGTGCAGGAGTAGGCCATTCGGCCCTTCGAGCCAGCACCGCCATTCAATGTGGTCACGGCTGATCATCCCCAATCAGTACCCCGTTCCTGCCTTCTCCCCATATCCCTTGACTCCGCTATCTTTAAGAGCCCTATCTAGCTCTCTCTTGAAAGCATCCAGAGAACCGGCCTCCACCGCCCTCTGAGGCAGATAATTCCACAGACTCGCAACTCCCTGTGAGAAAAAGTGTTTCCTCGTCTCCGTTCTAAATGGCTGACCCCTTATTCTTAAACTGTGGCGGCCCCTGGTTCTGGAATTCTGACATTCCTCCTGTAGCATGGAGACCAAAACTGAACACAATATTCCAAATGTGGCCCCACCAACATCTTCTTCAGAGTTTAGAGCTGAGAGATGGAGTTTCGTGGAAACGAGCCCTTCGGCCCATCGAGTCCATGCTGACCAGCAACCTCCATACACTAACACTGTCCTTACACACACACAGTGGGGGCAATTTGCAATCTTTACCGAAGCCAATTAACCTACAAACCCAGCACGTCTTTGAAGTGTGGGAGGAAACCGGAGCTCCCGGAGAAAACCCACGCGGGTCACGGGGAGATCGTGCAGACAGCACCCGTGGTCGGGATCGAACCCGGGTCTGTGACACTGTGAGGCGGCAACTCTACCTCTGCGCCACTGCGCTGTCCGCAAACGTACAGCGGTCAGTCGGCAACAATCAACTCCATCCCCACGCCACCGGAGTCCATTATTGGGAAGGTCTACTGTACTGCAGTCCCGTGAATCAATCTAGCAAAGACCCACACCATCCTGGCCGTTCCACACTCATTCCACCGTTGCCATCGGGAAGAAGGTACAGGAGCCTGACATCTGTAACATCCAGGTTCAGGAACAGCTTCTTCCCCACAGCCATCAGCTATAAAACACAACATCAAATAAGCTCTGAACAACAATCACAGTCTATTATTATAATTGCACTATATACGAACATAGAAACATAGTAACTTAGAAAATAGGTGCCATTCGGCCAGCACCACCATTCATTGTGATCATGGCTGATCGTGCGCTATCAATAACCCCGTGCCTGTCTTCTCCATATAGAAACATAGAAACATAGAAATTAGGTGCAGGAGTAGGCCATTCGGCCCTTCGAGCCTGCACCGCCATTCAATATGATCATGGCTGATCATCCAACTCAGTATCCCGTACCTGCCTTCTCTCCATACCCTCTGATCCCCTTAGCCACAAGGGCCACATTTAACTCCCTCTTAAATATAGCAAGAGGGAGTTAGATATAACCATATAACAATTACAGCACGGAAACAGGCCTTCTTGGCCCTTCCAGTCCGTGCCGACCATTTATTTACCCCTTGTCCCATCTACCTGCACTCAGACCACACCCCTCCATTCCCTTCCCATCCATATACCTATCAACTTTACTTTTAAATGTTAAAATCGATCCTGCCTCCACCACTTCTGCAGGAAGATCATTCCACACAGCCACCACTCTCTGAGTAAAGAATTAAAGAAGGAACTGCAGATGCTGGAGAATCGAGGGTTACACAAAAAGCTGGAGAAACTCAGCGGGTGCAGCAGCATCTAAGGAGCGAAGGAGATAGGCGACGTTTCGGGTCGAGACCCTTCTTCAGACTGGTCAGGGATCAGGGAAACGAGAGATATAGACGGTGATGTGGAGAGATAAAGAACAATGAATGAAAGATATGCAAAAAAGTATCGATGATAAAGGAAACAGGCCATTGTAAGCTGTTTGTGGTGTGAAAATGAGAAGCTAGTGCGACTTGGGGGGGGGGAGATAGAGAGAGAAGGAATGCCAGGGCCCGAGGGCTGAGGGAGAGGTGGGAAGGGGGAGGAGGCAGCCAGGGTTAACAGAATTGAGAAAATTCAATGTTTAAGCCCAGAGGATGCAGACTCCCCAAGCGGAATATGAGGTGCTGTTCCTCCAACTTGCGGTGTCGCTCACTCTGGCCGTGGAGGAGGCCCAGGACCGAGAGGTCGGATACGGAGTGGGATGGGGAGTTGAAGTGCTGAGCCACCGGGAGGTCGGGTTGGTTATTGCGGACCGAGCGGAGGTGTTCGGCGAAACGATCGCCAAGCCTCCGCTTGGTCTCACCGATGTAGATCAGCTGGCATCTGGAGCAACGGATGCAGTAGATGAGGTTGGAGGAGGTGCAGGTGAACCTCTGTCGAAATTACCCTCTCCTACAGACTGGACTGTGCAGCGGGCCTGAAGCCTCCACGTTGCTCACTTCTCCCACCTCTCTGTTGTTAACGGAGCTGGGCCCTAGTGCCCTTCTCCCCAGCCCCGGTGACCTCAGTGGCTATTCCACTGGGTCTTCCCCATCCCCCTCCTACCATGTAACCCCTGCTCTTTCCCACCCACACCACAGCCCCCATACCCCCCCACCCCCTGACCACCCTCCACCCCCCCACCACACAATGCTCCGTCCTCAGTCCACTCACCTGCCTTCCTCCAGCCACAACCCCCATCCCTGCCGCGTGTTCACCATCCCCCCGGACCTCCCCCTCTCCGACACCGAAAGGTCGGTCCTCAGCAGAGGTCTTACCTTTGTCCCCCTCCGTCCCCACCTCAATGAGTTTCGCGCCCACCACGACTTGGAGCTCTTCTGCCGTCGCCTCCGCCTCACAGCGTTTTTCCACGGGAACAAGTCCTCGCCCCCCACTGATGATCCCTTTTCCTGTCTCCCACGTACCCCCTCCACGTGGACCCCCCCTCGTGGCCCACCGGCTTTAGAACTCTTTATACAGAACTGCCGTCGGGACATCAACCACCTCGACTTCTCCACTCCCCTGTCTCACTCCAATCTCTCCCCCCCCCCGAACGTATTGCCATCGACTCACTCCGCAACAACCCAGACTGGGTTATCAAACCCGCCGACAAGGGAGGTGCTGTGGTAGTCTGGCGCGTCGATCCCTACAAAGCAGAGGCCACGCGCCAACTCTCGGACACCTCCTCCTACTTACCCCTGGACCATGACCCCACTGACGAGCACCAGGCCACCATCTCGAGCACCATAACTGACTTCATTAACTCCGGCTCCCTACCCCCCCGAGCCTCCAACCTCATCGTTCCCCAGCCCCGCACAGCCCGATTTTACCTTCTCCCCAAAATCCACAAACCCGACTGCCCCGGCAGACCCATTGTCTCTGCCTGTTCGTGCCCCACCGAACACATTTCCACATACCTTGACTCCATCCTATCCCCCTTTGTTAAATCCCTCCCCACCTATGTTCAAGACACCTCAGACACTCTCCGTCGGCTCCGCACATTCCGTTGTCCAGGCCCCCATCCTCTCATCTTCACCATGGACGTCCAGTCACTATACACCTGCATCCCCCACCAGGATGGTCTCAAAGCCCTCCGGTACTTCCTCGACCAGAGGAGCAACCCATACCCATCCACTGACACCCTCCTCCGCCTAGCGGAGTTGGTCCTTACCCTCAACAACTTCTCTTTTGACTCCTCCCATTTCCTCCAAACACAAGGCGTAGCTATGGGCACACGCATGGGGCCCTAGCTACGCCTGCCTCTTTGTCGGGCACGTCGAACAATCTTTGTTCTCGGCGTACCAGGGCCCCACCCCCGACCTTTACCTCCGTTACATTGACGACTGCTTTGGTGTCACCTCCTGCACCCACGCAGAACTGACTGACTTCATCCATTTCACCACCAACTTCCATCCGGCACTCAAATATACTTGGACCATTTCCGACATTTCCCTACCATTCCTTGACCTCACCATCTCTATTGCAGGGGATACACTCCTGACTGACATCCACTACAAACCAACTGACTCCCACAGCTACCTGGACTACTCTTCCTCCCACCCTGCTTCCTGTAAGGACTCCATCCCCTATTCCCAATTCCTCCGTCTACGCCGCATCTGCTCCCAGGATGACGTGTTCCACACTAGGTCATCGCAAAAGTCCTCGTTCTTCAGAGAACGGGGTTTCCCCTCCCCCACTATAGATGAGGCTCGCACCAGGGTCTCCTCCATACCCCGCAACACTGCCTTCTCTCCCATTCCCCCACTCACAACAAGGGCCGAGTCCCCCTGGTCCTCACCTTTCACCCCACCAGCCAGCGCATACAACAGATAGTCCTCCGCCAGTTTCGTCACCTCCAACTTGACCCTCCACTCGCCACATCTTCCCATCTCCCCCCCTGTCTGCCTTCCGCAAAGACCGCTCCCTCCGCAACTCCCTCGTCAATTCTTCCCTTCCCTCCCGCTCCACTCCTTCCCCGGGCACTTTCCCTTGCAACCGCAAGAGATGCTACACTTGTCCCTTCACCTCCCCCATCCACTTCCTTTCAGGGACCCAAGCAGTCATTCCAAGTCCGACAGAGGTTCACCTGCACCTCCTCCAATCTCATCTACTGCATCCGTTGCTCCAGATGCCAGCTGATCTACATCGGTGAGACGAAGCGGAGGCTGGGCGATCGTTTCGCCGAACACCTCCGCTCGGTCCGCAATAACCAACCCGACCTCCCGGTGGCTCAGCACTTCAACTCCCCCTCCCACTCCGTATCCGACCTCTCGGTCCTGGGCCTCCTCCACGGCCAGAGTGAGCAACACCCGCAAGTTGGAGGAACAGCACCTCATATTC